>JADDOH010009674.1:0-44832 GCA_016648135.1 Agrypnia vestita | reverse complement strand
TGTCTCGTCTAAAAACTACTGAAGAAAACCTTAAAACAAATTTAAATTCAGCAAATCCATATTCATTTTTCTTTGCTCCAACCTCCATTCATGAAATTGCTGCAATTATTAGTAACCTAAAGTCTAACAGTGCCCCCGGAAACGATGAGGTAACAGCAAAAGTAGTGAAGTATAATAAAGACCAATTAAGTAAGCCTCTTTGTTATATATTCAATCAAAGTCTCTCAACGGGTATCTTTCCAAATGCACTAAAACTGGCTAGAATCTGTCCAATATTCAAGGGTGGTGATCACCGTAATCCGAGCCACTATAGACCTATATCGCTCCTAAGTGTTTTTTCTAAAATCTTAGAGAAGATAGTTAAAGTACGTCTTTTAAAATACCTGGATATTCACAAAATAATCTCCAACAATCACTACGGGTTCCAATCAAAACTCTCAACAGAAGATGCAATATGTCAACTAACGGAATTCTTAGTTACACAATTAGATAAAGACAAACGTTGTATTGGTATATTTTTGGACCTAGCCAAAGCTTTCGATACGGTGTCTCATCCACTGCTGCTGCACACGTTATCAGCTTTGGGAATAAGGGGGACGGCTTTGGCGTGGTTTGAAGATTATCTAAATAACAGGGTTCAGGTAGTTAAATCGGGCGATCACTGCAGCAACCTCCACAAAACATCATATGGAGTACCGCAAGGAAGTGTTTTGGGACCCACGCTCTTCCTCATATATGTCAATGAAATGTGTAACTCCAATTTAGAAAACGGTAAAATAATTTCTTTCGCAGATGACACAGTGCTTCTTTTTCAAGATGATTCCTGGGAAGATGTTTTAAAAAAGGCACAAAGTGGATTGAATCGAATAACATCATGGCTTGACAAAAATCTACTAACAGTAAATGCTTCAAAGACAAAATACATGTGTTCTCCATCAGTAAAAGAACAGTAATAAAGCAGCCCAAAAATCTACTGATTCACACATGTCAATCAAAAGATAAACCCTGTGATTGTACTAATCTGCAGACAACGGAAGATATACGATATCTAGGTGTGTACATAGACCAGCATCTAAACTGGAGAAAACATATTTTGAATCTTACAATCCGAATAAGAAAGCTTGTTTATTTTTTCAAAGAAATTAGAGATGTACTCGACGCATCGACAAGAAGAATAGTATACTATGCACTGTGTCACTCACTCATTAATTATGCAACTGTCAGTTGGGGTGGTGCAGCTTGTACTATATTAGATTCATTAAGCAAAGCCCAGAAAATGGTATTGAGAGTTCTTCATAAAAAGCCATTTCGTTTTCCTTCAGAAGAACTTTTCAGAGAATGTCACGTCCTGGACATCAATCAAACATATTTACTCAACACTTTAAAATATTTTTTCCGACATAAACAAGATCACCAACAAATAACTCACTCACATTCAACAAGGGCACAGGTGAACTGCAACTATCTTGTACCAAAATTCAAAAAAACTTTTTCACAAAGATTTCACCTCTTCCAAGCACCAAAAACATTCAATACTCTTAACACTAAACTTAAAACATGTAGCCATAGTCTCGCGTATTTTTCTTCTAAAGTGAAACTCTGGCTGCATGAAAAGGGAAGGAAGCATGCCCAAAACCTATTAAAAGCCATCATATAAACTAAATTTAAAATATACTATTCCTACAAGAACATTTACTGTCACTTACTGTCTTACTGTTACTGTCATCCTTTTAAATACTTTTGTTTTATTTTATTTTATTTTATTAATATCCTATTCAGATCATTTTTTTCACTTACTGTCTTACTGTTACTGTCATCTTTTTAAATACTTTTAATTGTTTTATTTTATTTTATTTTATTAATATCCTATTCAGATCATTTTTTTCACTTACTGTCTTACTGTTACTGTCATCTTTTTAAATACTTTTAATTGTTTTATTTTATTTTATTTTATTAATATCCTATTCAGATCATTTTTTTTTCACTTACTGTCTTACTGTTACTGTCATCTTTTTAAATACTTTTAATTGTTTTATTTTATTTTATTTTATTAATATCCTATTCAGATCATTTTTTTCACTTACTGTCTTACTGTTACTGTCATCTTTTTAAATACTTTTAATTGTTTTATTTTATTTTATTTTATTAATATCCTATTCAGATCATTTTTTTTCCTTTGTCTATAATATAATTAATTAACACCATTATTAAATTGTAAACATTTAATTATTACTATTACTTAATTTTAATTGGCAATAAGATTTATTCACAAATGTTATATAAATAATAAATATTCTTGAACATTATACTACTGGAAGAGCACTGTCTGCTATAATACAGTAAATTACTAGTGTAGCAGGCAGGGCGTCAAATCAATTTAGTGTTTACTTGCTGCCAAGACACTCAACAACAATGAAAAAAGCTTCATTAAATTTTGTAAACACTGTAAACATTTGTAACATTGAACATTGAATAAACATTTGAATTTGAATTTGAATAGAACAACACTCGATGAACTACACTAAAAAAAATCTTACAATCTTAAAAAATTACAATGAATGAGGATCTAAATCCACCTCGCGCTATGTTACGATACCACTAATCTTACGCAGAAATAATATTATGTAATTGACCACCCCTGAACGGTCAATCACGGAAATTATTACGCATTTTTTTACAAGAAATACAGGAAAACAATTAAATGTTGAAGGATCTTAACCGAGAATAACACGCACCGCTAAAATATCCCTTAATTTAAGAAACATGAATAAGATCGTGTGTGTCGAGAGACGATTTCCATACCAGATTTTAATATTTTTCGCATAGCCTGTGACATAAATGTAATAAAATTTAAGCCCCAAATCTTACGAAATAAACAACATCTGAAACAATAATCTCATCATCGCGCCCAGTCATGGCAAAGCCACCGATCGCACGACCCCAATGAGTCGCGGAAGGATAACCGTGAGTACCCATAGCTATACACAGTAACGAAAAAATCTTTAACTAGGGAAACGACGCAAGTCGTCCGCGCTAAAATCAACACACGGATTCCCAGGAAGTATACCAGGCTGCTGTAATCCCCAACAATCCGTGTGCGACGCAAGCCGCGCGGGCGACCTGCATACAAGCATTCCTTACAACTCAAAATAATAAACAATAAACGCCAAAATCCACATCTGCTTCATACATTATGCTTGGTTTAATGGTACGCAAAACCGAGCTGAAAACGTAAATTTAAGCTTGACTCTAATCGATTCGAACTATACGTACGCCCTCGACTCCCCGGCCGTACGAAGTTGCGAACCTACAAAAATTAAAGATTGGATTACGTCATGTGAGACGGCGTGAGCGTACGTCACACAGACATCCAACCGGTGTTTTTCTACCGCAGAATGGTTATGGGATCTTTTACGACAACCGTAACTCCTGTCGAAATTTATATGTGTCGATTGACACCGACCGCAGAACTAGATGCATGGGCTTCTTTAGACCTCGCCCCAGGCCACGAGGGTGTTTTAACACAACAAATGATTCTAGTATGGTCGCACGCGTGACCACATTATTTATCATTAACAACCCCAATCTAATATAAAATATTATAGTGAATTATTTTCCAATTACTACGGAATTCCCATGAATTTGAGGCGGGATGGCGTTTTAGAAACCAAATAGTCGGGACAAGAAATGGTACCAATTTCCAGCACGACCATTGTGTTCGGGGCCTAGGAACCCCCTCACACACTAAGGATTGGAAAACGACATTTACACACCACAAGTTTTAACCTTACTCCCAGATGCGTGCGACACTAGTGTCAATTAATACCCCGCAAAATATTTTTTTCTCTACGACAGCTAGTATCAACCCCAGAACGCTATTAATAATACTACACGTGTCGCTGGGCCGCCATAAAAATCTTACATGAAAATTTGTGACACAATTAAAATTCACCAAATAACTATCATGTTAACCAAGCACCACCACATATCAATATAAAAATTAAAATTCGCAAGACAACAATCACCAGCCAACTAACCAAGCACCAGCACATATCAATATAAAATTAAAATTCACACAGCTAGCACGACTTGAAGATATCTCTTACATGGAAATTTCCGGCCGGCTTATTATTCATATCCGCCAAAGTATAAATGAGCGGAGACACCACTTTCGTGATACGATTTAAGACGAATTTTGGAGCCAATTTATTTGAGAAGTACTCTCCGCCTCGACTTAAAACGAAATTTTTCCTATAAACCGTGTCACCCACCTCGAACGTTACATCCCTTTTCCCTTTGTTATACTGTTTTTGCGTTCTCTTAAACGCAAGCAGCAGGTTATTTTGCACATCCAAATAAATTTTCTTTAGATGACCCAGTTTCGTCACGTAAATTTCCCTATCTTCCATTTCAACTGCATCATTCGCGGCATTGGTCTCATCGTAACGGATATGGATGTTACCGTCAACAACTTGTTCTCTACCGAACATCAAGAAAAACGGGGTGTATCCCGTGGCTAGACTTACAGTATTGTTTATCGTGGAACAGACCGAGGGCAGCACTTCGCACCACTTCCGCTGGTTATCTTCAACCAAGGCTGAGACGCACGGTAACAAAGTCCTATGGTAACGCTCTACTGGGTTTTCTTGAGCCACGTAACTAGCCGTATACGTTAAACGCGGTACCCCGTATTTATCTAAGAGAGCTTTAAAAACGTTGCTCTTAAATTGGACGCCGTTGTCCGCAAAAATTCTGTACGGCGTGCCGAACTGCAAAAACAAGTTCTCCAAGTGGCCTACAATTACGTCAGCTATCGCTCTCCTGAGCGGAAACAACCACAAGTACTTGGAGAATATATCCACCACGGTTAAAATATACGAAAAGCTCTTCATACTTTTAGGCAACGGGCCTACAATGTCTACCGATAGAGTATGAGCAGGTAGTCTCACTACGCGCGGGTTTTTCATTAGGCCCGCCTTGGAGACCTGAGAATATTTAAATCTACGGCACACGTCACACGCACCCACATATCTCTTAATTGATTCGAGCATACGCGGCCAGTAAAAGTAAGCCTTTACCTTACCGTAGGTCTTGTGCACTCCCAGGTGCGCCGCGCTGTCTAGATCATGATTCTTACGGGTGATTTCTTCTCTGTTCTCGCACGGGACAACTACTTTCCATTCATTGTCCTCGTGGAGCTCATCGGTAGCTTTGGTGAACCGGTATAATTTACCATCTTTCATGGCAAAGTTTGGAAAACGCTGTGGTGTCAGCTGACATCCACTCACCATTTTATTGTACCATTCGTCTGCAATTGTCCCCGGAAAATCAAACAAAGCGTTAACGCGCGGCTCTACAGCATCCCAGTCAATCCTAGACAAAACATCAGGGACGACGTGGTCCCTCCGAAGGCAGCTTCCGCCTCATCCCACTTAAAATTGCTCACCCCTTTACGGCTCCCCGTAAACTTCGTAAGAGGCGCTGACAACGACGCGAAATTCTTAATAAAACGCCTAAAATAAGAGCATAGACCGATAAAAGATTTGACATCCTTAGAACATCTGGGAATCGGAAATCTCTCGACACACATAATCTTTTGAGGGTCCGTCCTCAATCCATGTTCATCAACGACAAACCCCAAATACCTCAATTGTCGTTTACAAAACTCTGACTTGGATAAGTTAATAGTGAAATTTGCCTCCTTTAATATTTCTACAACTTCCTTCAATAATTTTATATGCGAGTCAAAGTCCTTTGACATCACTATAATATCGTCGATATACACGAAAATATTTCTGTCATATTTAGCCCCAAATAATCTGTCACAAACCCTTTGCATTATAGAACCCGCGTTTTTTGCACCGAAAGGCAGAACAGTGAACTCAAAAAGGCCTCTACCAGGTACCGCAAACGCTGTCTTTTCACACGCGCTATCTTCTAAAGAAATTTGCCAGAAGGCCATTTTTAAATCTATGGATGTTATAAAAGCCGCGCCATTAAGGTTCTGCAAAATAGATTGAATATTAGGGAGGGGGTAGGCATCTCGCACGGTGACCGAATTCAACCGCCTGCTATCCAAACAAAATCGCGCGGATCCGTCTTTCTTCGTGACCATGACTACTGGAGAGCTCCGTGGCGAGATAGACGGCCTTAACACACCTAATTCTAGCATCTTGTCCAATTCCGCTTCCAGGAGTCTCTGCTTCGGCGGCGACATCGGGTAGTACCGCTGCTAATAGGCAGGCCCTCCGTCACAATGTCCGCCTTCAGGATATTCGTCCGCCCCAGTCCCTTTTCTTCGTAGGAGACGCTCTTGAATTCCTGAATCATGGCGTCCAGCCTTGACCGTTGCTCCATGGATAAGTCCGCCGGCGTTGATAGGGCTGAAATCATATGCAACTCCGGGTCGTTATCTGGCAAACAAGAAATATTTTTGAATATCTCAGGGGCCACATTAAAAGAAATCCAGAAATTAACGCCCAGTATCGCATCGGGTTCCAGATTGTGCACTACGACAAACTTGGTAGAGTGCGTGGTGCCATCCATGGTTACAGGCAAATTTAAAGATCCAAGCGCCTGCCTCCGCGAGCCGTCGGCAGTCGCAACATTGATAGGTATTTCCAATAGTTTAAAAAATTTTGATAAGTAGTCATAATAAAATTTAGCGCTTATACAGGATATCGAAGCCCCCGAATCCAG
Organism: Agrypnia vestita; assembly: GCA_016648135.1. Lineage (NCBI taxonomy): Eukaryota > Metazoa > Arthropoda > Insecta > Trichoptera > Phryganeidae > Agrypnia > Agrypnia vestita. Next base: position 38,133 of record JADDOH010009674.1, on the reverse strand, counting down.
TAAAGCCTGATACACCACATTTTGAATTATAATTTTTAAATAAGGACGCACATCCGAATTCTTAGAGAAGATGACCGGGGCGATTTTTTGTGCCTGGAGGAACAGCCTCACAAAATCTAAATGTTTTCTCCAGGCTACAGGGTCCGAGTAATCACGCCGGCCATTCGCTCGTTTTTTGAAGCGTTCTGAGACGGCTTCCATTCCCTCTTAGTGATTTTACATTTCGGGCACGCATTCCTATACACGCCCTGTGCGCCACAACCATAACAAGACACCGCTTTCTTGGAGACACGAGAGCGCTGAAGATGGCCTCGAGAGCCGCAGCGAAAGCAAATCTGAGGATTCGATGCCTCCAGCGCCGCAACCCGATTCACATTATTTGTTCTATTAAAATTTCTTCCGAAATGAGCCGCCACATCACGCTTATCCGGCCCAGGACGAGAGCACTGTGACGCCACGTTCACCGCTGCCATTCTTTCATACTTCCTCCCTTCACGTACTAACTTGTCCACGTCGCCTTCATCCACCACCCCAACTACTGGCATGAACTCTTTCTTTAACCCGCGCACAATGAATTTATACAATTTACGGTCGTCCCAACGCGTCTCAAACTTAGAAGCAATGCTTCGCATTACATCCACGTAGTCACGAATAGTTTCAGAATGTTTCTGCATTCTCGCTCTTAGCTCCGACAATACCGAATCTTCACGTTCCACGTCGCCGAATCTTTCTATCAGTGCCTTTTTCAAATCATTCCAAGTCTTAAAATATAGCATTAACGGCCGATACCACGTATACGCCGCATCCCGCAAAATGTCAACGAACGACCCCACCAGAAAACTCTCATCGATCTGCCTCGATAATTTAAAAGTTTATATTTTGTCAATAAATTCGTAAACATCTGTCCGCCCGTCAAAACTTATCCCCAAAGGGGTTAAACCAGTCGAAATTCTCGTCATCGTTTCACTTTTTACCGCTACGGGGTCCTTTGCAATGGATGATAAATTCGGCGCATCCAGATAAGCCGTCGACGCTCGAGAGAATCGTGCAGTTCCCGCTGGCGATAATGTACTATGTAAACGGTTATAGTCTTCCTTCGCTTTTAACAATATCGTCTCATTTATAGCACGCGCTTGCTTTTCCATCTCGGCTAAATCGAAATTCACTGCATCAATTCCCAGTTCTAATAAACGCTCTCTTAGACCCTGCTCATTTTCGAATAATTCTACATTAACTCCTTCCATTTTATTAAATTGACACGAACACGCGAAAAATCGAACTATTTTAAAGCAATAACACCACAATTCCGCCAACAGTAATCGCGAAACGCAACAAAAACTCTCAAAATTGTGAACACGCAAATTAAATTCGCCCTACCGACCCGCACACAACGAATTATCTCCAACAAGAATTCTACCTCTAAAACACGCCCGCCCGAAATCAAAACCACTCAACCGCACGGCCCAATCTTTTTATTTTCTAAAAAAGAATCTACACAACAATTAACCTCGCACAAAAATTCCCGAAAACACTCAAACACTGCCAACTCTCCGCGATGGTCCAAAAATCTATTTCTATTTTTACTACCGTTAGCGCGCGCCACAATCTTAATCTCCCGCTTCGATAATGTCGCTACCAAATATCTCTACTAATTCCTCGACGCCTCGCCACGTACTCACACAAAAAAAACTCTACCGTCGAATAATATCACGCCCGTTCTTTATGGACTCAATTAACGCGGGCAAAGGTAGAAAAAACAACAATTTTTTATTTTAAAAATACGTCAATATCACCTGGTTTTACTCGGCCGCCGACGCACTCCAAGACGTGGCCTCTTCGTGGCCCTCGCCATCAGACGTCGTTAATCAACTGTGTTGCCCACCATCCTTGATCTCTATTTACATCTCGGCTTAAAACAAATGCACACAATTTATTAGTTTATTACAGTCACGACAAACTTCCTTTCCGCGGTGGTCAGGGGGCGCCACCCACTTTATGTGGTCGTCTCCAGCATGCACAAAGTGGGAGATTTCAACCACCACCAGGAACCCTGAGAGCAAACACCATGCTTGCGCGGTTCTACAAGCTTATTCCGCGGCCTGCTGACACCTTGGGCGCCAAACTATGCTACGGCACTGGCGGATAGAGCGCCAGTCCACCCATACTTGCCGTGCATCCACCAGCTAACTCGGACGGTCACGAGACTTCTCAGGCATGGTGCGTGCTTCTCATGGAGTTCCAGGCGCTGGTCATTGCTGGAGGGTGTGTCGATGTGTGTGTGTGTGAGAATGCGTATGAATGAATGTGCATGTGTAGTGTAAGTGTAGATACCTGACCACTCCGGAAGGAATTACACAAATCAAAGACGGTCATCTATGAAAGAATAGCATTATAATTTATTGACCTTGACATAATAAAAGTATAAACATGGTGAGCGGCCATTGCCGCTCCATGATTTGCCCAGAGTGAGTATAAACTATTACACAATTTAATATAAAACAAGAGAGGCGCGTGCCCTTAGGCATCGCGGCCGACGGGCCGTATTAAGATTGAAACAAGTAAACTTATGAAATTATTAGGCATCGCGGCCGACGGGCCGTATTAGAATTGAATTTAATGAATATAAACTTATGAACTTATTTCATACAAGGGAAAAAACATAAAAATGGCTTAAGAAAGAAAATAACTAGCTCTGGCGAACGGCCCTGGTATCGCCGTCGCCAGGCGGCATCTTAAAACAAAATATAATTTTCGCCTGAAAGGCAAACCACAATTTACAAACAAACACAGATTCTATTCTAGGTTATTATCACTGAAGTTCGTCCGGGATGAAGCACAGCATCAAAACATATGGCGCATGTCACGACACGCGATTAATTATATACCCCTTTTAGCGACGTGGTAGTCAACAGGATCGGGACCGGCAGCGATGGCGACCCCATCTGCCTGGATCCTCTCCCTCGGCGATGCTCAAACGTGGCCAACGGGACCCAATGGCGGTCTCATCGGCGTTGGACCGGCAGCATCCCGACAATCCTGTGGTCCGCCGACGCGCTTCAAAGCGCCGCTTCATCTCAGACATCGACACCAGCACGCATACGGCCTGCCAGGCCGTCACGCGGGCAGAAAAAAGGACGCTTCTACGGGCCCTAAAAAGATTTATATTAGACAACCGAACAAAATACAAAGACAACGGACGATTATTGCTGTATCGCATCAACTTGAATCTCGATAAAAACTCACCAAGGTCGCCATTTCGCGTACCCCTTGGGCCCGTATCTGGAGCGGTGACCTCGCGGGCTGTCACCTCTAGATTTTCTATTCTAATGGCGCCGAAAGGTAAAAACAACTGGTAGCCCTGCGCGCGTGCGCTGTCAATAGCGCAAATCGAAAGAAGCTATTTTTATTTGCCAAATTTAGGGCTGTTGGGTGCACTCGTATTCGGTAACATCTCAATATATATACATGATATTAGCACCTGCTTTCTTAACTCCAAATTCAGCCTCTACGCTGATGACATGAAACTTTATAGATGCATTGCAAACGAAAATGACTATAAATTATTGATGTAAACGAAAATGACTATAAAAGATGACCTGGACAGGCTGACACACTATTGTACGCTCAACTCCATGGCTCTAAATCCTTAAAAAAGTCATAGTGTTACCTTCACCAGACATACAAACCCAATAGGATTTAATTATAACATTAACAATGTACTTGTCTCGCCTGTCAAAGTAGTCCGTGATCTCGGCGTACTATTGGACTCAAAATTGACATACCTGGAACACATTAACGCCATAATCGATAAGGCGTATAGAATGCTTGGATTTGTACTTCGAATGACTAAACCTTTCAATAGCACTCAGTCATTGAAATGCATATTCTCTTGTTATGTACTTAGCATTTTGGAATTTGCATCACCAATTTGGTCTCCGTATTACGAAATACATAAAAAGCGTCTCGAACACATTCAGCAGACGTTTACAAAAGCACTGAATTTCAAAAATCACGTCTATTTTGATGACTATGACGACGCATATAAGTACCACAAGATAACTACTCTTGAAGACAGGCGAACCTTTACAAAATATTCAATAATCGCATAATTCGCATAGATCGCTGAAATTTTAAATTCGATACACTTTATTGTCCCAAAGAAACGAACAAGAGCACCGCGTCTTTTCCACTTTAATCATTGGAGAACAAACTACGGTAAAAACTGTATTATTAACAGAGTTCTAGATACCTATGACACTGCCTTTGCAGATCTCGATATTTTAAATTTAAGTTATGAGCAGTTTACAAACTCCCTTACGTATAAACTCGCGCGATGACATTTTTCTTCCCACACATGTGAACACACACACGAACACATAAAAACGCATATACACACGAACACATAAAAATACACAAATACACACACTCACACAAATTCACTATTTGACATGTTGTTTTTTCTCATTTTTTATCGATCCTGTTATAATATTCTTGTACATATGTGTTTTCTTGTAATTGGCTCAAGACTCTGTACATCAATTATTGTTTTTTTCAAGATTTATTAATTATATGACTGTAAGAAAACCAATAAATGAAAAAAAGAAAAAAAAAATTGTCGTATTCAGTATCATATAATCAATTGAAATCCACTAGTCATTATATCTTCTTACCTTGTTTATAACATGCGCGATACAATTGGTTTATACAGAAATTTAGTGAGGCTGTATGGACAGAGTGGGGATGTCTTACTAAGGATTGGAGGATATCTGGTTTATGTTATCGGATTGGCTGAGGTCGTGGTTAGCTATGCGGCAAGTGGGCTTGGAATCTGGCGCAAGCCACTGTGGGATGCTCTTAAAAGCGAGATCTACGAGCTCACCCTGCCCAGACAACAGAGCCCAACGTCTTGATGTCCGCCGTCTCTGGGAGGATTTCCATGTATGGATGTTGTGTAACTTTGAATGTAAATACTCTCTTATTTCGCCAGTCAAGTGGTAAACAAGATTAAAAAGCATAATTCATAATATACGTCTAGGATAGGAGGTTACTAACACTTTTATTTGACCATTTTGTCTTCAAGAAATATAGAACCATGGAACGCTATTCTCAAAGTACGAAGAGGTTGTACAATATTTTGATACACGCCGTCGATGCCTAAAAGAAAGGCCAAATACTGTCTTCAAATAGTATAAAAGAAGTACTGAGCCAGCAACAAAGAAAAAATCTAAAAGACAGACTCAACATTCTCATGGAATATGTGTAACAGAAAGGTGTGCACTTCATTGTGGCCGAGAGAGAGAGAGAGGCAATTTATGAACTCCATTTCGGAGAGGGAAAGTATCACGGGATGCAGTCAATTCCATGAGGGAACGAGAGACCTTAGTCAACAGGAAGAAGGTCATCGAGACTTGGTTGGGCTAGGGTCCTGGTCTATCCCGGATTAGATAACAAAATAAAGAAGTCTACCTTCAATAAAAATAGAATCACGGACTGACTTAATTATCCTTTCCGAACTGACGATCTCCGAGATATTTTCATAATTGAACCATTTGGAGAAGTTTCGCTTCGATTTTGCATTTTAGTAGTTAGAAATTATTAATATTTATTCTTTTCCCCTTGATATTAGATGTGAACAGCTTTACGTACGGTGATTAAAAGTTACCAGGAAAATATTGCAATTTATAAATATGTCTTTCATTGAATATTTCTGTTTGATATTATATGTATTTCTCCCATTTAAATGACAGTGAATCTAAAGTGTGACAATTTCGTAAACATCGCTAACGTCCGCGCTTCATAATTTTAGATGTATTGATTATGACGAATTCACGAGGGTACTAGGTTAATATATTAGAATTCTCTTATTCGTCGTACATCGGACCAACACGGCTTGTAGAATCTCGGGTTACCATAAACGCAACTTGGGAGTCCAATCTACTAGAAACGATCATGTTCCATTTAAACGAAGTATCTTTCATAAACAGTAGGTATAAAGGATTAAAATATGTCGCGTTCAATATGATTAGTTCAGGTTTTGTTAAAATTCCTCGCAATAAATTACGCCTCCCAGTAAAGGTTCATTGTTTCAGTATAGGTCCGATTATTCAATTATGTGCCATCTGAAATTCCGTAGCTAGCTTAGTAGATATACGTAGACTAAATAATGGTTAGAACCTTGCACGAAGGATTCGACCAATCATACGGAGTCGTGATTAGCATGTGTCTCGTTGAAGTTAATATTATAGATTATATTTATCGACTTTTGATTTTGATTATTATTTTTAGTACGGGTTTCTAGAATTGAGTGTCAGCGCCGAATCCATGATGAGTCGGAAACAGTTCATAATTGTCGGCTGCCAGTGACTGGTGTTATAATAAATAGATAGCATTTTTTTCAGAGGTATAATGATGTGTCGATCCGGACATACGAGATTTAGTATAGCTACAGTTATTTGGGTTTTACACTTAGAAAATGTAATGACAGCATTAGACATTACCAGCAATGCGGGAAGCGGACCAGAGTTGCTAGAGATGTTTTTAGTTAATATTATACTCACAGTCAATATCTTTATAGTTAATATTCAGGAGCAATATACTATAGTATAGGTAATTAGGTTAAAGAGCCATATTTCGTAAGAAGAAATCGTATAGAAGATTATTCTCTAGAATTATGTTTTATATTAAACTTATTAAGCGTCAGTATTTAGTTGAATTTCGGTAGGGACCCCTACCTAGCTGAGTCAATTCAGGTCAGTCGCGCCGCTCTCTTTCCAGCTTGCTCTTTAGCCTTCAACCCTCGCATACACCGCATTTCGATACATCGTATAAGAAAATGATTAATACAGTTACGTAATAAATGAAATATGATAATATGAAATTTAACTTCCCGATATTTTTGCTACTAAAGTCATATTTTGACGAGGACCGACCCAGGGTTATCTCAAAGAATTCTAAATAATATTTCCTAAATAAATAAATATTTTATATTAAGGTAATACGGCAAAAATTTTCGATATATTTCGAAGACGATTTCTTCGAAGAAAGTTTCTCTTCACAAAAAAAATCAAAAATTTTATGATATCATCGATGGCAATATCATCGCAAATAATCATTATGATATAACAGTTGGTTTTTACATTCACCATAGAAATTTACTCGGAAAGTTTTGGGTGGAATTTGTAAAAAAATAACATTTCTACAATGACGTGCGCGTAGGCACCTGGCATAGGACCTTTCGAAAAAACACGCTATTCCATGAAAAATTTACTTTTCTATTACACAAAACGCGCAGCATAGAACTAAATAAAAATACACGGTTGTATCGGACAGGTAGAATTATGACGACGGGATGATGATGATGATGACCCGTCTGATATGACGACGGGATGATGATGACCCGTCTGAAGTCATGAATGTTGGCCCTTTCGGGGGGCCCAGGTCCGTTGTATGGGCGAATGCCGTGCGCGGAGTCATGAATGTTGGCCCTTTCGGGGGGCTCAGGTCCGTTGTATGGACCCACCTCGCCTCCAAGCGGATAGTCGGCGCGGGCAGCGAGCCGGCGTTGCGATCCTAGCTGAGAGGATACTGCACCGACGCGATATGTGACATCTCCGACGGAGGGCGTTGGAAAAGTTCCACGAAGAAATTGCATTTTTGGTCTTATCTTGTAAAGTGTTGAAATATTTGAAATACTTAAGAAAATGAAATATTTAAGTTTGATGAAATATTTATTGAAATATCTTAAGAATGAAATATTTAAGAATTAGATAAGACATTTGTAAATGTAATATTAAATAAAATTGATGTTTCGTGGTCTTGATATACAGGGAAAGCTCGCGCGATGGGAATAAAATCATTTTTAAATCGCGCGGAGCGCCGCGGACTATCATAGAATGGCCGCTATTTTGATGGAATTTATGTAAATGTCCTGCCTCGAAGAGGCGAGGAAGTAAAAATACATAAGTATTTAAATGTGCCAAATGAGTCCTTTGTGTGGTATTGTAAAGTAGAAATTAAAATAAAAAATGTTTAATTGAGAGTAAAATATCTCGCGTGGGCCCTGATAAACTCGCTTGACCGCGCCGCCTGTACGCAGCCCGCGCGGGTAATGGAAAAAACCCGGCGCCATGATGGCGCCGTGCGGCTGGAGTTGAGGGCCGCCAGCGAATATTTTTGAACTCTGATTACGGACGTTACAGACGTCCTAGCGAGCTGAAACATTTTTTATTGTGTTCCTCATGTGAACATCTATGGGAGTGATATGTTTTTGCGTGTCTGAAAGTTAGCTAGTGCGCTTTATTTGTGGTGACACACTTTGTCTGCCTATTACGCAATTAATATCTATCCGACATACTTGAAAATATCACCAAAGGATGCGCTTGGTTGAGATCTATCTAATGGTATAACTTAGAATCTCGTAAAATCATGTTTACTATTTTTAACCGAATTAAATGTAAATTAATTCTTGAAAATGCCGCGGTAAATCGGCATATTTTGTTGAATAACTAGGTAAATTCACTCTTGCGGTTCCAGTAAACGACATCATCCTATGGGCAAGACATAGATTGGTATAGATGATGTGTTAAAATCCCCGGAGGGGTGGCGTTTAATTTGCTATCGATTAAAATATTTAATTTTAATCCGCGAATCGGCACGGGAGGCCGTTATTTTGCGCTCGAAGCGCCCGGTGAGTCGAGCGCGCTGATTGGTCGGCGGCGCGAGTCAGGGGGAAGCTTTCCGCACTGTATAAATACTGCGCTGGGCGGGCGAGAGCCTCATTCTGCTGGGAGCCTCTGACGAGTACGCCTACTGGAACATTTTATTCTGCGTTTTACTTCACACCCTGTTTGACCCCTGCTTTTCTTCTTTGGATTTGGACTCTGGATTTTCTACTGACTTCTGCATTTGGATTTGGCTACGATTTTGGATTTATTGGACTTGTTTTACCACCTGAGGCGACGACTTGGCACGGATTCTGGACTTGAAGAATTTTCTGCGCTCTACACTCCCGGCCTGCTAGTACATCGGCGGCTTCGGAAGCGAACTCAGCGGACCGCACCTGCTATTTAATTGTTTCCGTGGGGAACAACGGTTCAGGACGAGTTTCTTCTCGACTTGACTAGATCTATGGAACGAATTTGGTAGGCGCAAACAAGTGAGATAAATGAAGAATTAACATGAAGTTAGGTACAGAAAAGTCTGAAATAAAACTGCTAACCGTAAGACGAATTACGGCTAGAATTTAAAATCAACTTTTTCAATTTCAAGAATTATTTAATTAATATTTGTTTCCCAGAATCTTTACTAATGCACAGCTTTTTTGCTTGTTTGCGCTGCACGCCACTAGATACATAGTTCAGTTCAATATAGTTACAGAAGTATATAATCCCCTATTCTCAGAATAATATTATCGTTGTATTTATATATTTATTCTTTATTTTTTAATCACTTTCTTCCTTTGTAACTATTTTCTACATATTACTTACTGTAGGTATTTTTTTGTGACTTTTTGTATTATATAATATTATATAATTGTGTCATTTTATCCCTATGAACGAAGATATTTATGCTGTAAAAGCCCAAATCAGGGCGTATTTATTATAAAATAAATAAATAAATATTATATCTTTTGTAGACTCACGCGAAGAGGACAAATGATAACAGAATGAGATGATTGTAACGTTAATCCCGGTTCTGGACCAAGAGGCAGCGACCACCAGACGCGTTATAGTAACGAACCTGAAATATTTTCTGTAGATGTACACTATAGCAGGCGAGAAGGGTTGGGCATTTGGGTTCGGGGGATTTTGGCCGATAAAAGGTAAAACAGGGTGATACGATCTCTCTTTCAGATCCTTCTTCGTATCACATCTTTTACCTACTGTTGGTCAGTTAGAGGAAGGTAGGCAGGTGAAATAATAAATGTTACTTTTTTTATAATAATGAATTTAATGCTAAAACAGGATAATGGTTTTTTTATTGTCTTACAGTTAGACGCGGATATCTAAAACGGAAACAGTCATAAAAAAACACCTTATACTAGATGGAACTATTTCTACCTTAATTAATGTCTAGCCGTTCTCGGTGCGGGGGCCCAGTCACAGCCCCGTTCATGTACTTGACTCGTTCCTGGCCAGCCAGACCTCCTCGGCTTCTTGCGACCGACCGGCCGTTAATTGGGCGGCCGTTCCTCTCAGCCTGTCTTCTTCCTCCTCCTGAACGACTGGCCGTTAGTAGGGCGAGTCGTTCCTGTCGGTTCGTCGTCTTCCTCGTCGCCTGCTGCCCCTTTTCCCTGACAGCCGGTTTCCTGGTTCGACCGTGCTCCACTAGTACGTCGTTTCCTCCGCCGTCTGACCGCTGTACATCTGGTGCTTCACGAGTGCCTAACGCACTGGCCGTCCACTGTCCAACAATCAATGTTCACCCACGACCGTTCCACTCTGTCCGATTTCGGTCTCTCTAGACTATCACTCGTATGGCGACCTCTCGCGATTCCGAACTGTTTTTCACATCGCACGTACCACGGCTCGTCGAGATTTCTACCCCTCCACACTCTGACCCGGTCTGTGTAGGACTGTCCGCACTTTAGGCCTCCCGGGCCTTCAATTCCAACCCCGGCGGGTGTGTTTATCACCTCCTACCACCCCTGTCCTTACGTGCCATTGGCTATTTACCCCTACCCTGAACCAATGAGATCGATAGGCCTGACTTAATGTTTCTATTGGTCCACATCTCACATTTTCACCCGAGTGTACTGTACCTCCCCATCCGCGGACCACCCCCCTTGTACCACCGTATGATCACTTATTCTAGACAAATATAATTAGTTAGATATTCAAATTCAATGCAGTACACTACCTACAGTACTTAACTATAAACATAAATAATTAAAATCAATGTTACCTAATCTAGCGACACAAAAGTGATGTACACTGATACTACATACCTACGCTATCTAAAAGAACATGACTACTATAAACAAATCCATTATCAATGCTACTAGGACATAATTACAACATAACAGACTAAATTATCCTTACCAAATATACAATAGGTACAAACAAGGTTTTATTAAGAGAACACAATTATACAAAAATAACTCACCTAGTTTTCCTTGTTAATTAATTACAGTTACCTACTTAACTAGGATCCCATACATTAATTCTAGATAGGTACTAAGTACAGGATGCTAATCTTGCATACGAACCAATTACAATTACAAGTGATGACGGGAGAAAAGAACCATTACTCTGTTATCATACGTGCAATTTATATTACAAACACATGTGGCCGACGGGGCTATGGGAACGTCTTTAAAACTAAAATTTCTTCCATGTACCCGTCACCATTTTTATAATTATTGTGTTTTCGAACGAAAACCTGAACATGGACGCTTAGCGCCGCAAAAAAAACTATCGCCTTTTCGTTACCATCTCGATGGGATTTTTAGGAAGGCACCTCATATCATTGTCAAAAATGCAAATTTACGACCCCCAACGCACAGCCCTGGGCTCTGTGGGGCCACGGCAAAAAAAAACACGCCACAAAAATGTGTGCGTGTCAAGCCTACTAAAAATGAGTAAGTAAAGGGTAAAAATAACAAACCTGATATTTTCTGTCTGTCTTTATGTCTATTTGTCTGTCTCCGTAACTTCGTGTAACGTCCGTAATTTTGTTCGAATTCATGGTCAAAAGAACGAAATCAAATCGCTTGAACCCCGAGCCAGCAAATCCGAAGGCGGCAACGATAGCGATGTTGCTACCGCCGAGCCTGCGTTACACGTACATATAGGATTTAGCAAAGTCGCGAACAATTTCTTGTTTCATCCAGATTTCATCCAGACAATCGCCATGATTTAAAATATAACCTTTAACTGCCGGCAGGGGAAATATAAAAAAAAAAGTTCAAATATTTTCATAAAAGTCGTTTTTACTATTTCAGGGTGTCGGCTATAAATAAGTAAATATTTATTCTTTGGGAACCGGCAATTAAGGGGTTACGTGTAGTCAGAGGCGTAAAAAAATAGACATTTTCAATTATTTTTTTTGAACGGTTATTTAATGTTTTGATTCAATAAATAACACCAACGTTTTACACTATATTTTAAGTAACTATACCGAAAATATAAATATTTTTGAAACATTTTGCTTTAAGAAAATACCAAAAAAAAATTCGATTTTTTAAAAATCCTGACTACACGTAATCCCTTAAAAGTCCTTTTTGACGGGTTACAGCTAGTATTATCATATTAATCATTGCCAGCCAGACGCTTTTGTAGGTCATTTCTTCCGCGAGATGCCTTGAAGCTCTCTGTAAATTTACCTTATAGTAACAAATTTGAATATTATATATTTTATTCGAGCCACTATTGAACAATATAGTCTTATAGTCTAAAGTTTTGCTTACATTTTTTTGTACCTGTATTATCTGTTACCTGCCAAAATTCCACTAACTCAAATCTCATAATACTCAAACTTTCTTACCTAAAGAATATTCAATTCTCACACATAGAAGCAGGTCATCAATTTAGGTCTTAAAATTTTACAAAATAACAATACTAATTAGATAGTTTCTAAATTTTAGAAACAAGAAAAAATATTAACCTTAGTAACAATATAATAAACAGTCAAATTCAATTCCTAAACAACCCCATTCTTAACATTTTTCCAATTATAAATTTAAAAAAAACAACATCCTTGTTGACAATCCTTTAATTATTCCCTAACAACCGCCCCCCCCTTCTATTTACTCCGCCTACTCTCCACCCACCTAGTTAACTATATAATGATAATTTAATTTAGTATACCTACTTTGTACTCCTGGTGTTTATTCATATTGAATAAATAATAGAAATATTTAGTGGTGTATACCAAGTTGTGTTTTATTTAATTATTATATAATTGTGTTATACATAGTACCTCTCCATTTAAGAGCATAGCATTAGGAATGAACCAGTGTAGATTCACGCCATTATGAAATATATTATATATTGTGCTTCTAGCCCCGGTGACCGGATTCCTAGGAAGCTCCAAATTTGAGCCGATCGCCAAGCTGGCGTATGGGGCTTACCTCACCCACATGGCGATACAGTTCAGGGACATAGGCCTCGCCAGAGCACCCAATTACATCCACAAATTCACTTGTGTAAGTGTATTTTCATTAAATAGAGATGCGTACACGGAAAACTTGTCACTTCAATATTCTTACAATTTAAGGGGTTACGTGTAGTCAGGATTTTTAAAAAATCGAAGTTTTTTGGTATTTTCTTAAAGCAAAATGTTTCAGAAATATTGTGTGAAAATATCAACTCGATCCGGTTATTAGTTTTAAAGATAGCCAACGATAACTGTAGGGCCCTCTGCTGCCGCCCGTACTGACACGCGGACGCTACTAGAGCCGGCCGGGCTGACAAACGGGGGGACTGCTACGGAACGCGGTTTATACCTGATTAATTCTAAGAATAATGTATGAAATTTCTTTTATACTTCTACTTTTAGACATAAGACCCTTTTGGCTAACTGAGATTTGATTTATTGTTAGTATTTCAGTGCCAGTGAAACCCAGCAGTGGATAGGTAGTTGTGCGTGTATTATAATCATTTTCAAAAATTTATAATGATACGTCATGAAGGTATGCAAGGAATATTAATGATTGCCAATGCATAGAATTAAATTATGGACCTAATGCACACCCGTATGCTGAAAAAATTAATATAGAGCGCATAAAGATTGCTGACCAACGTGCAAATCAGGTCACTCGAGAAGGCAAAATGAGACGTAGATAAAAAAAAATCGACATCTTGGAGGCTTACACATCGGCAGAACATGTATTATATGTACCAAAAATAGACAACTCTACGTAAGTAATTTTTTAAATTGTATTTGTATTAATTATTTATGCATAAAACTTTAAACGCGTTTTTCTCAAAATAACGTTTTCAAAAGCGGTGTCCACGATATTTTAAAAACTACTCGACAGATTTAAATGAAATTTAAACATCATATTTAGGCATTAAAAACTTGTGCTTAATCGAAGGATTTTTTTTTGACTTAAACATTTTTTTATAAATAATAAATGAGTGATTTTTTCCCTCAAAATTCATAATTAAGCTTTCAAAGACCGCCATTTTGCTAAATTTGAAAAAAAAAAAAAAGCTTCGATTAAGCACAAGATAAACTATTAAACTACTAATTTATTTTTGTTTCATTAAATTTAGATAAACCACTAAGAAGCACTGATGGACACCGCGAGGCACTACTTGCAAAACAGGGGTCAAGAATCGAGATTCTATCGTGGTCCAGTATTAATAATTTTATTTGAAATTTTCGATATAGTTACTTAAAATATAGTGTAAAACGTTGGTATTATGTATTGAATCAAAACATTAAACAACCGTTCAAAAATTTTTTTTGAAAATGTCTATTTTTTTGCGCCTCTGACTACACGTAACCCCCTAAGAGCCCCCGTACACGGTCAAATACCAAAGTTTTATATTGGACTGCGCGGAGAATGGCGCCACCATCGAAATATTTCCCAAAAATCGTATCAATAATCAGTATTCTTGGTTCATTTAAGTCATTTGAACTAACAGAAATGCGCAAACTTCAACACGTGACTTTCAATCGCGTAGAGCGGTGTGCATGACCGTTTCCATATGTGCATAAAATTTGCAAGTTCACCGGTGGGCTTGATGTGCTTTTCAATACCAAGGCAAATGGGGATGCGCTTATTTCTCCTCTGCAAATGAAACGAATAATATTTAAGCGCGCGGTTTTATAATTTGTTATCCAATTGAAAATTTTTATAATATTTTATTATTTTTAATTTTTAAGACAATATCAAATATTTGAAAAAAAACACGTTACTTTTATCTCGTAAATGTTTATTTTATGGCGTTAAGAAATCTTATTTTTATTATATTTTGTTTCATATAATTTTTTAAAGTGATAAAAAAAATCACTTTAATACATAATAACATTCATAGTGTAACGGATCTAGACCATAATTCTTCACAGATATAAATAAATCGAAATTAAAAAAAAGGATAAAAATATTAAAAAACTGAATAACACTAAAAATTGAAAACAAAAACCGAATGTTGATAAAAATAAATTAAAAAACGGATAATATAACGCAGTAGGTATAACATAAATGTCATATAGTACAAATTCGTAAAAAACGGATGAAATATGCGGTAGAATTAGGAAATATTATACAAAACGGGAAATAGAAACACAGATAATCTTTTTATCTATATATATTAAAAAAATAGTGCACATTGGCCGATATATGTTTATATGTTTAATATGTTTGATTGTTTGTAACCAAAATGACCATTTCGATTTTTTTTCGTTTTTTTTACCGTTTTCGAGCGCTTTTTTGCGGTTTTCTCTGCGACTATACAAGATAAAAGTAATTTGTAAAAAAAAAAATGAAAGCCAATTAATTGCCGCATACAAATTTTTAGCTTTTATTTTTCTTCTTCTTCCTCTTTTTTTTCTATGCCAGTTTGGGCGAAAATGGGTTTTTCTTACATATTTTCGTCAGTTTTGAAAATTTTTAAATTCGAATCGGTGAAAAGATAGATAATCATAAAACGTATGTGATCTAATTATTAATTTATTTTTTAAAAATTTATTTCGTTTTTACGTACTTTTTGCAAACTTTGCGTTTCCTTTCATCACGTTTTTTTCTGAAAGTACAAGGAATATTTTAATTTTAAAAACAGATTATGAAAGACTCTGACACTGGCGTAAAACTAAAATGAGAATCATATTTAAGTACTTCTTCTTCTTCTTTTTTTTGAATTGAATTTTTTTTTTATTTTATTATTTTATTGAATTGAATATTATGAGGAATGTCTCGATGAGTGTTTGAGATAATTAGTTGAAAATGATAATGATGATGCATATTAGTATGCTGTATACGATACTACAATAATATTTAACTTTTTTAAATTTTTGAATTTTTTACGATTTTTTTAGTGATTTCTTCTTTTATCGACTCGACGAATTCTGGATGAAAATACGATATTTTGAATTCTAATGATGAATTAGACTATACTGTACCTGTACTAAAAAAATCATAACGATCGACATCGTTTTACTTAGTTTTTTATGCAATTATAATTCGCCAAAAATACAATTTTTAAAATAAATATAAAATAATGTGGAACAATATACCCCGGCGCCAGCTACGCCAACTCTCATATTATTTTGTATGGAAAATTGTTCTAATTTCAAATTAATGAAAAGGTCGGCGAAATAGATTTGACATGTCGGAACAAAATATGACGTTTCAAAAAAATACTTTTCATTCATTTTCAAAATGGTTTATCTGATCATTACGCTTATTTATAAAGAAAAAAAGATTAGATCAAGAATGCGTCATATTTTTTTCGTTGTTTTTAAGAAAAATTCAGTACGTTTTTTAATAAAATTACACCCAGCGAAGCTATACAAAAAGGGCTTGATTTAACATGTTTGGAAGATCACCTCTGATATTAGGCGGCATTAGAATATGACATTTCAAAGAAAATGCGTGTTGTTGATTTTCAACATATATTTATTATTCAGTCATTTCGCCCGTTTAGAAAGAAAGAAATATTATGCTTATTATTGATTTTTATAAAAATTGACATCGCTTCAAAGGAATTTCAGCGCTATGCATTTATAAACTCACATGTACAGGGGTACAATTTGTGACGTTTTACGAAATTATTTACAGTTTTAAAATCAGCTGTTTTGTCATCTGACAGGACTTCAATATTTCGCGCATAAATTAGCGACATTGACATTTGACAGCGATTACCTAAAATGGCGGCAAAAATATTTACTTTTTTCAGTACATATCTGTGAGATGTAAAGATTTAAAAATAATGAAGAATATTTTGCGATACATATATATGGAATAGTAGTAATAGTAGTAATAATAGTAATAGTAGAAATGGTAGTAAATAATAGTAGTAATAATAATATATATTGCGATTATATGGAATAGTAGGTTTTACGGCACCCCTTTTAAAATATATTTCAGTGAGTTTTTCGAATACTAAAGATATTTAAAATGATCATTGTAGGTAATAACTATTCTACACATTTTTGAAAACATTTTTTCGAAATCGATTCTTCTTCTTTTTCTTCGTAAGGTTTTATGAACTTTTGTTTAAAATTTTTAATTTTTTTGGGTTTTTAGTTTTTGAATTTATTTTTTTAGTTAGTTATTTATTTAGATTTTTTTGTTTAATTATATATTAAATACGTTATTATTGTATTCATTTATATATTTATTTATTTGTTTATTTATGTATGTCTATTGCAATTTATTTTTATAAGAGATTTGGTTAAGAAAACTTTATAAGCGTTTTTCGATTAAATTATTTTTATATATGTAAGACAGGATACTACAAGATGGCCTCCCAGAGTTCTGAAATGGAGACCTTGGGAAAATAAAAGAGGTATCGGAAGACCTCAAAAGAGATGGGCGGATGATATTGTCGCTATGGAGGGAAAGAAATGGCTTAAATTAGCCAACAACAGGGAAGAATGGAAAAATAAGAAGAGGCCTATATCCAGCAGTGGAAAAATGAAGACTGATGAAGAAGAAGGCGTAATGGTGCGATATAATAAATTTATGTGGACTTTAAAGAACCTAACTAGGTTTAGGTTTTGTTTATTATTATATATATATATAAAATTAAAAATTTTGTTGTGTTTGTTAAAGGTTTTGTTTATTATTATATATATATATATATAAAATTAAAAATAAAAAGGATATAAATACATTTGTGTTTTCTAGCGGATATTTATGCAAAAAAAATAATTCAAAAATTCAATTTTTCATACAAAAACACGCTCTTTTGAGATTTTCATTATTGAATATACCGCATAATATTATAGGGGATGTTTTTATTGATGATAATATTTTTAGAATAGGGAATTTTTTTCAATATTATTTTTACATAGATGTGACGTTACGATTTCGATCGAGTGGGAAATATTATACAGGATATTTTTTATGCAAGAATGTTTATTTGTGATTACTCGATTTTTTATTTTGGATTTTAGATTTTCAACATTGAATACGTTTTTTTGTGGAAAAGGTTTTTTATACAGGGTGTTTTTTTATGATGGTAATAATGTAAAATTGGGAAAATGCGCGTTTTTTCGAAATGAGCTTTTGCATAGATGTGACATAACGATTTTGAAAATGCGCTTGAATGGGCAATATTATACAGGGTGTTTTTTATGCAAGGATGTTTATCTGTGATCACTCTAAATTTTTTTTTGGAGTTTAGATTTTCAACATTGATGACATATTTTTTTTGGGAATTTTTTTTTATTCAGGTTATTTATGATGGTTATAATGTAAAATTGCATAAATGCGCGTTTTATCGAAATACGTTTCGCAGGGGGATTATATTTTATGATTATTTAAGAAATATTCTACAGAGTGTTTTTTAGTTATTGACGTCACATTTTGGGGATTTTGAATAATTTAAGCGTGACGTTACGTTTTAACCGTTTGGAAAATTATATACAGAGTTGACATTTTGAAAAATTGTCAAAGTGTTTTGTCATAAATATTTTTTTTTTCAGAAACCAAAAACCAAATTTTTTTTTAAACCTTAACCCATTTTTTTTCCAAATACAAATAAACAAAATCAAAAAAAACAAAATGCAAAATTTTTTTTTGTCTCATTAGTACTCTAAAATTGGAAATATATATTTTCTTAGGTTAATTTGCTTCCAGATTCTTAGGTAAGTTTAGGTTAGGTTGGGAAAGGTTAGGTTAGGTTGGGTTTGGATAGGTTAGGTTTAGTTTGGTTGGGTTAGGTTAGGTTAGGTTAGGTTGCGTTAGGTTAGGTTAGGTTAAGTTAGGTTTTGGTTTTTGGGTTTTTCATGGATATCTCCGGCAAAGCTTCGCGGCGACTGTTGTCAGCCCGTGCAGCGGGCGTCTATGACCGCAAAGCGGGAGCTGTCTCACTCACCTTTGCGCGGCTTCGGGCGCTCAGCGGCTTCTTCTTACACCCTTCGGTTTTTAAAATTCGAAGTTCTCACCCCCACACAAAATCTTTCACAACTCGGTCATTTATCATCCGATTTCAATTTAAAAAAATACCACAGATAGCTCTCATCTTCTTCTTTCGAATATTATAATCTGGCACAGTCTGCCGCCAGGCTAAATTGCACGCGTAGTCGTGCAACGGGCACCTTTTTTCTCCGTTTTTGCGCGCTTTTTTGCGGTTTTCTCCGCGAGTATACGCGATAAAAATATTTTGTAAAAAGAATATGAAAGGTAATTAATTTCCGCATCCAAATTTTGAGCTTTTATTTTTCTTCTTCTTCTTATTCTTTTTCTACGCCCGTTTGAGTGAAAATGGGTTTTTCTTGCATATTTTCGTCAGTTTTCAAAATTTTTAAATTCGAATCGGTGAAAAGATAGATAATCATGTAACGCGTATGACCTAATTATTTATTTATTTTAAAAAAAATTATTTCGTTTTTACGTACTTTTTGCAAACTTTGCGTTTCCTTTCATGACGTGTTTTTCTGAAAGTACAGGGAATATTTTAATTTTAAAAACAGATTATGAAAGATACTCACGCTGGCGTCAAACTAAAATGAGAATCATATTTTAGTACTTCTTCTTCTTCTTTTTTTTGAACTTTAAAATTTTAAAAATATTATGAAGAATTTCTCGGTGAGTGTTTGAGATAATTGGTTGGAAATGATACTGATGATGCATATTAGTATGCTGTATACGATACAACAATAATATTTAACTTTTTTAAATTTTTGAATTTTTTACGATTTTTTAGTGATTTCTTTTTTTAACGAATAACTTGACGAATTCTGGATGAAAATACGATATTTTGAATTCTAATGATGAGTACAACTATATTGCACCTGTACTCAAAAATCGTTTATATAAATAATCGTTAAATATGACGTTTTGTGACGAATCCGGCCATCTTTTTTTTTACGTACAAAGTTTTTGCATAGCTTTCTTTCTCGCGAAAATGCAAAAATAAAACACCGTTTTAGGCGTAGTTTTAAAAATTAGAGACGCCATCATTTGCGCATTTTTATGAAACTTTTTCACCCCCTCCACTTTCCTAGGTACCTAGCCAAGGTCGAAATATATAATGATGCAATATAGTATATAATTTTTTAGGATTACAACGTACAAGTTACAGAATTATGTATTAATAACATGCACCACCGAGAATAATTTCAGAATTTCAAGTTTTTCATTACTTTTTTTATTTACATGTGTCGTAACGATTAAAGAAAAGCGTTTGAGAGAAAAATATTATACAGGGTGTTTTTTATGATGAAGTTGAGATTTTTTACGAAATTGTGGTTATGTTAGGTTTAATTAGGTTAGGTTAGGTAAGGTTAGGTTAGGTTAGGTTACGACAGGTCAGGTAAGGTTAGGTTAGGTTAGGTTAGGTTGTAGTTTTTGGGTTTTTCGTGGATACCTCCGCGAAGCGATGCTCGATTTCGAAAATTTAAAAAGTCCCGTACGGGCGCAGGTTGGGAAATATTATATAAAGTGTTTTTTTATTTAGATATGTCGTAACGATTTCGGAAAAGCGTTTGAGTGAGAAATATTATACAGGTTGTTTTTTATGATGAAGTTGCGTCTTTTTACGAAATTGTGGTTGTGTTAGGTTAGGTTAGAATAAGTTATTGGACAGGGTGTTTATGATGAAATTGCGCATTTTCCCGAAACGAGTTGTTGCATAGATGTGACGTCATGATTTCGGGAAGGTGCTTGGGTGGAAAATATTATTCAGGGTGTTTTTTATGATGAATTTGCGCGTTTCTTCGAAATTAGCTTTGCAGGGGGGGTTTAATTTTATTATTATTTTTGTTTACTTGTGACGTCACGATTTCGGAAAGGCGCTTTGTTGGGAAATATTATATAGGGCGTTTTTTATGATGATAATATTTTAAGAATTGAGAAATTGCGCGTTTACGAATCAGCTTTTGCATAGATGTGATGTCACAATTTTGAAAAAGCGCTTGGGTGGGAAATATTATACAGGATGTTTTTAAGTTTTCGACGTCACATTTTGGGGATTTTGAATAATTTTAGCGTGACGTCACGTTTTAGCGGTTTGGAAAATTATTTACAGAGTTGACATTTTGAAAAATTATCAAAGTATTTTTTTTCAAAGACCAAAAACCAAAAAATTTTTTTTGAAAATCAAAAAAACCAAAATTCAAAAAAAAATTTTAAAAACTAAAATCGAAAAAAAAATCAAAAAACCAAACACTTAAATCAAAATCATTTTTTTTAGTAAGATTTTGTAAGATCGACACATCTTTTGGTTTTTTTGGAAAATTTCAATTCTCATAAAAGTATAACATGTATAAAAATATTTTCTTTCATTCGAGTTTCAATGTTTCGACCGTGGTTTCACGGGGAGATTTTAATTTTTTTTCTTACATACCCGATCGGTAGAAATTAACATTACCTACGTTTCTACGTTTTTAGTTTTTTCCTACCTTTATTTTTAGAAAAGTTAGAAACGATTTCCATTTTTATAGATCAACTTAGACATCTTTTAGATTTTTTTTTAAAGCTCAAAATACCGGTAAATTTTTGATGTTAACTTTCTTGGCTGTAACTTCTAAACGCGTCATTTTATTTTGGTCGTCGATATCTCGAACGATAGGGAAATAGTTCCTCTATCGAATGTACTAAAAACATTTTTTTAACATCGCAGGCTTCAAAATTACGTTCCAAGTTTCGCGGTTTTGGTCGTCGCTTCGCAATGAGGATGTAAAAAATTTCTATTAAATAAAATTTGTACAAGTTAACGTGATGTATCTTTCTGCATTTTTAGTTTTTTCCTATCTATTTTTTAAGAAAAGTTATTAAAGAAAGTAATTATTTCCATTTTTCCCAGTCCCAGGTAGACATCTATTGAGAATTTTTAGAACCTCGAGATGTCGGTAAATTTTTGATGTTTAGTTTATTGACTGTAACTTCTAAACGCGTCATCCTATTTTAGTCATCGATATCTCGATCGATAGGGGAATAGTGCCTTTATCGATATTCTTGAATTTTTTTTTTTTATATTTACAGACTTCAGTATTACGTCCGCTTTCATCTGAGTTTTGTGGTTTTGACTGTGGCTTCGCGGAAAATTTTTTAATTCTTATTCTTAAAACCACAATGTGTAGAATTTAATATTATCTATCTTCAGGCATTTTTATTTATTTTTTATCACTATTTGGAGAAAAGTTACAAAAAAAAATTTAAAAATTAATAAATATTTTAAAACTTTTCTTGAAATAATGATAAAAAATAATTAAAAATGCAGAAATATAGACAACGTTAAATTATACAGACTGCATTTTTTGAAATTGTAATTTAAATATTCCCCGCGAAGCCACAGACAAAACAGCAAAACGCGAATGAAAGCGGACGTAATTCTAAAGGCGGCAAAATTTTTTTTTAAAGTTCGATAAGAGCACTATTTCCCTATCGATCGAGATATCGACGGCTAAAATTGGATCACGCGTTTAGAAGTTATGGCTTAAAAACATAAGGACAAAAATTTACATAAAACAATAACTTCTAAAAAAATCAACAGATGTCTAATATAGAACATGGTCAAATTGAATAAATATTTCATACGTTTATAACTTTTCTAAAAATAAAGATACAAAAAAAATAAAAATGCAGAAAGGTAGATGATGTAAAATTCTATCGATTATATTTTTTAAAATGAAGGTTATAAAAAAAATTAATAGATGTCTCATTAGTGGTACAAAATTGGAAAAAAATATTTGATTAAGTTAAATTGCTTCTACATTCTTAAGTAAGGTTAGTTTAGGTTAGGTAATGTTGGGTTAGGTTAGGTTAGGTTATGTTTTGGTTTTTGGGTTTTTCTTGGATATCTCCGCGAAGTGATGCCTGATTTCGAAAATTTAAAAAGTTCCAGAGGAGCCCAGCCCGTCCGCGCCTTTTCACGACAGACGCTGCGCGGCAAAGCCGCGCGGCGACTGTTGACAACCGTGGCCCGCACAGCGGGCGTCTGCGACCGCAAAGCGGGAGCCGTCTCACTCACCTTTGCGCGGCCTTTGCGCGGCTTCCTCTTACACCATTCGGTTTTTACAAGTTGAGGTTCTCTCTCTCCCTACTCGATCTTTCACAACTCTGTCATTTATCATTCGATTTCAATTTGGAAAAATACCACAGATAGCTTTCTTCTTCTTCTATCGAATCTTATAGTACAATCTCCCGAATGCGCAGTCCGATTTTTGCGATCGGGGCGTTACCGGAAAGTGTTTACCGTCAATCTTTTCCTTCGTTACTAAACCAACAGTGAGTCCGTCTTCTTCTTCTTCGTTACTAATCATCAGTGAATCTGCCGCCAGGCTAAATTGTAGCCGTGCAGCCGTAGCCGTGCAACGGGCACCTAGTATATTATTATCTTATTATTATCATAAACGTAGGTACTATAAATATAGACAAACCAAAATATCCGCTACACGGAAGTATCACACGAATTACTGTGAGCATAGACACACATCGCGGGAGTTGGTCTGGGAGTGGTCTAGGGGTGTCCAAAATGTATAAATGTCCGCGCGATATTAACTACTGCATATTATCGCTGTGCAATGAAGAATATTATTTATAAAAACAGCGGCATAGGAATATTTGTTTCCAATACGTACACTCTTTTGGATTTCGAAGAAAAAAAAATGCAAATGTCCTAAAATTAAAAATCAAATATAAAAACAATTTATTTAACATTTTAGCAATTTACTGAACTCTTCTTTAATATTACCACGATCATATAACTTAAGAAATATTTTATGACTGCTCTCAGTAGGTACCACATTTCAAAAGATCTTCAACTTATTCAGATATATACCTACATTTTGTTTTTTAATTCATCTATTGTTTTTTTCAGTAGCACTATTTTTTTTTGTATTTCGCACTCTCTGTGCTTGCATATTTCTAACGATTGTAGAGAGCCTTTTACATTTATTTATTTCAGAATTTTTTTTTTTCTTAATTTTGTTTTTCCGGGAGTTTCACGTATATTCATTTGTGTTTCACATATGTTCGTTAATTCTTGCTCTTGTATCGGCGCGAACGATTCCTCAACTTGTTTATTTACATCACAATACTGAAAAAGAAACACATTAAAATACTTCTCTCATATAACTTTAGGGAAGGTTCGTGGTCGATGGAATGAAAGAGTGATTGATAGTAAATTTTTATTTCTTCCCGGAGATATGCTCCGGAAGCAAGTTGAAATGTACAAGTAAGAAATATAAATGATGGACAAAGGAATACATGTTTTGATGCAGCAAAGGCCTGCTCGATGTTACGGCAGAGGCCCGACCGGTGTGGTGTCGCCATGTCCAAAGCTCGATCCGATTGTTTATATCGCGGAGATTTTTATTGTGTCAGTATAAACAAAACTCTGGGTCGAACCATAGGTACATGGCACAGGGTTGGACAGGTACCGCTACATAACTATCAAAAGCGAACATACAGATCGTCCTCTTTGTGCCATAAAATAAGTTCAAACTTTCAGGGTGGGTGGCATGCCTCGTCGCTAAATTCAAGATATGCATTTCTCTCATCTTGTATTCGAAAGAAAGAGCATTCAATTAAATAAACTGCAAAACAACAAATAACTTACAATCGGCCCGATTCTGAAAATAACAATGTCTGGATCTTTAAGATCTTTATCCCAACACTTAATAGACGATAATAAAAATTAAAAATAAACGAGACATAGCTTTACGTCGGTGTTGTTTCTGTAAGTTTCTATATGAGATAGATATAGAGGGAGGGAGAAAGATGTAAATTGTTATTTGTCAAATGTCAAGATGGGAAGATTTGAATACGCGGTAACGCGGTCATGACAAGTTTAGCCATGATATTTCATCTGGACGCTGTGGATGAAGAAATTAATACGATTGTAAGAAAAAATCTTTCTTATATCATCTTTTAATACAGTGTATTTGAGCCGTAGAATTACAAAATCCGCTCTGGACATTTTTAATTTTTATTATCGTCTATTAAGTGTTGGGATAAAGATCTTAAAGATCCAGACATTGTTATTTTCAGAATACGGATGAATTTGTATTGATGAGTATGAATGCTCCAGATATGGATTTGAGGTTCTCTAAAAATAATTGTATAAAGTAAATAAATTACATAAAAAACTAATGGTACATAATAATAGAAACAAAATATATAAAGCACTTTTAATATAAAAATACATAAAATAAATATTTTTTAAATATTAATTTGGAAAAGTGTTATCAAAAATACATTTTTATCTGCAAACCTAAACACAATGTAGGAATGGCGTTTTTCGTCAGCAGTGCAAGTTTACCAGATTTCTCTAAAAATTTCTCTTCAAAATGTTGAGAGCGGACAACTGCATATTTTGATGGCTTCTAATAACATTGTTTGTCTAGCCATATTTGTTGTTGAATTTTTGGGAATCTGAAATTGAAAAAATATTAATACAATACACAACCCTGTTTCTATTTGTATCTCTTTTACACGTATGCTGCGCTATAAGAAGGAAAGAGAAAATACCATAGACTACCAATGAAGACTGAAATCTTCGTACTCTGAACATGGTTTAAATTTCTCCACAAATTATTGAAATAAAACTTACATATGAAAAGTTATATCCTCTTCTTTATTACGTGATGAAGCACTACAACGTCTAACACAACAGGCATATTTCAAGTTAGATTTTTTTAATTGTTAAGGCAAAAAGCAAAAGCATTCGCTACAACTTCATATGCATTCGTTCGTAGCAGTTATGCTTTATTGTCCTTTCTTATACATGGTTATGAAAATAATTTTTATCTCTTTCTGATTGATACATTTAGTATGTAATAGAAGACAGCAGAGACTAGATGTCTCAGGTTTGTTTTTATTGACTAGTCTATATTTATAGTACGTCTATGATTATTATGCATTTGAAAATTTTTGATGATTTTAATATTAAATTTTTTTAAGGTTTTTGAAAAAGTAAAATAATCTAACAGAGAGATCGTGGAGGGATACCGGAAATAATGCTGTCATTGTAGAAATAATTTTTCAACGTTAGTAAAAACGGTTTATTTTTCATTTTACGTTCTTAAAAAATATGCATTTATAAAATTATGTAAGTACCTCCTTAAGGCGATCGTGGCAATGTGAGCAAAATTCACAATTTTTTCTCATATCTTCTCGCGTTTAGTATCACATTTTTGTATGGAAATATACCTACATTTGTAAAATTTTAATAAATATCATGTAAATATTTATTAAAATTAAAAATTAAAAATTAAAAAATTAAAATGTTTATAATAAATATTTAATTTTTTTGCGTGGTTTTTTCAACCCTTTTTACGTATTTGACAACTTTTTTACCTGAATCAATTGAATGTATAGATATTATTAACTCTTTTAAAATTAAGACAGAAACTCAAAAACTTATTTTAAATTCCTGATTTCAATTATTTAATCAAGGCATTGCGATGCGTTGCGTCTTGATTAAATAGTGGAAATCAGGAATGTAGACTAAGATTTTGATTTTTTAATAATATCCATTCTTTCGATTATTGATATAAAAAAGGTATCAAGTATGTACCTACCTACTTAAAAATAGTTGAAAAAGTCACACAAAAAGTAAAATGTTTTTTGAAAACACAAATTGTAAGTAAATAAAGTTTTTGGAGATTCTCACTGAAATGGAATAGTTGATTTTTTTCTTGATTTGAATGAAAAATATTTGAAAATAATTTTCATTTTTTCCTCAAAAAATCGAAGTCATACCTAATAAATAAATGAGCTACACTTTTTGGCAGTCTCTATAATCGGTCAGTGGTGTTCTTGACAATGTGGAACACGATCTTTCACCTTGGATTGTTTCAATTTATTTTTTGGGCTACGTAAACCCAAACCTTAAGGTAGGTACATAACAGATAAAATATTTAAGTAGATGTAGCTTAAGTATGATATTGTATCATAATTCTGTAGTAATAAAAGCATAGGTACCTACATATTTGAACAGATTGGAGCGAAAAGCTCTCCACGTATTGGAAAATCACAAAATGAGAACTTGTTGTTACATGAATAAAGTGATCACTTGAGCCAGCCGTTCGACAGGTCGTAAGCCCTATCCCTGGCGAGGGGATCCTCGATCACGAGGTTCGGTAACAGCAACAAAGCCCAAGCACCAAAAAAGTCTTCCATATTTATTTTCCCATATAAAAAATAGCTTCGTCTCTATGAGACACCTATAATACCTATATATATATATATATATATATTGAAAAATGAAAACTGTTTATAATAATAGGATGCATGTTTATGCATCTCGTATTTTTTTTTGTAGGTTGGTTGCTTATTTATTTCGAAAAGTGACAATTTGGCTGGAAAATAAACATGATCTATAAGTGGGAAAAGAATATCGTTACTCCAAAACTATATTATCTTTTGGTTATGGATCATTCTTTTGATATTAATGAGGGTTTACAAATTTTACATACAAATTATACAGGTTTACAGTGGGATAAATTAGAAATTTTGGAAATAAGAAAAAGTGTTAATAGTAAATTGAATATTATAAATAACTAGATCCTTTTTACAAATAGTTATCTTTTAAATTTGTTTTCATGTTAGCACTTAATTATTTATGTATTTCGCATAGGTGGGTATATTGTTTTATTTATTTTATTGTCTATACAATGAAAAAAAAAAACTTATATTTACTGTAGGTACTTAGATTTTTATTTATTTGTATACGTTATAAAATAGCAATATTGCTATTTCTGTATCATGACAGTTATTGTATAATATAACATTGTAATGCCATCAACGTTGATGTTTTAAGTTTGACAGGTTTGAAATTAATGAATTCAACCAATCAGAAAGCATAGTTATCTCCAATTTGTGAATAACTTAACGTTTGTTTACGTTTTATAGCTTTCTGATTGATTGAATTCACTAATTTCAAACCTGAAACTTAAAACGTCAACATTGACGGCATTACAATGTAATACAATAACTGTCAAGATACAGAAATAGCAATATTGCTATTTTAAGAAATTGTATCCTGAAGAAGGGACCATTGGCCCTGAAACAAGTAAATATTTTCAGTGAATATAAGTGGTGAAAACAAAGTATATATTAGTATTTAATATACCTATTATTTGTCATATCCACAAGATACGTTTTTTTACGTTAATTAAAACTTTAAAAAAACTAAAAAGCCTCTTTATGTTTTGAGATGTAATTTAGGGCTGTGTAATTGTTACCTAATGGGTTATAATCGTTAATGAATCTAACATTCCTTCTAAATATTAAAAGGTATCGATCTATAAAATATATTCCTTCTTTGATTGTACGTAAATAAATGAAAAATTATCGGACCTACTAAGAAACACCGTTCAAAAGGAAAATGTCTCCGATTACCAATCAGACACCTGTTGATTTTTTAAAGAAAATAAACGTTCGTATTCTCAGGTTCAGTTGTAGGTATATACAAAAAATAGGCTACCTATACATGATTGTATTAACTATTGTATAAGTATTGGGAAACAAATATTTTTTGGTACGAAAATCACTTATATTATCATTTTACATAATGTAGGTACGTTGTAATCATACACATGTCTCGGAAATAAACGCATGTATGCTGTTTAATATTTTGTATCGCAAGTAATTGTCTTATACACATTTTTACCCATATAGTTATAAAAAAGATAGATTTGTACTCTTATACATATATTAGCATAATTTATAATACGTGTAATACAGAAATAAGTTATTTAACAATCTTTAAATGAGAAGTATTAGTAAAGCTAAATAATGGAGGTACGTGTATGGTTTATTGTATTCTATATAAATATTAAATACTTTGCCAAGTACAACAGAATAGCCCACAGAGACCTTTCAGAACTGGAGGTGGGCGGGCGGTGGGTAGGATCGATATGGGGAACCGGAAAGAGGCTATATGCCGTTTCCATGGAAACCGCTCTCAATCTCCGGCAACAAGTAGCAGCACTCAGCGCTTGAGTTAAGTGGACCCCCTTCCCGACCGCACCCCACCCCCACCCCCACCCTCTACAGCCCCTTTATCCTCAAATCTTCTTATTCGAGAACCTTTTAGAAAGAAAGCACTTCTATAATTGGGTCAATTGGTAAAACGGGCAATTCAATCTTTTAGAAATCTATAAGAACATATTGAAAAGTATTATAATACAAAAATTATACCTACTTAAATGTCAATTAAATAAATACGTACTAGAAATAACATTACGATATTTTTATTCTTACAAAATGAGTAGTCAGGAGTGTCACAGTAGTCAATTTTAGTTCGCTATTTTTGAGTGTTACCCCAACACCGAAAAATAGAGAAAAGTCAAGACATCTGTCAAATGTCAATATTTTATAATAATTGTAAAGAAAATATTGGCTTTGATTTAATATTTGAACTCTTTGGATCAAGAAATTAGAAGATATGTGAGAAACAAAATGATTTCAAGCAACTTTTAAAATAATTTTAGGACCTACTTTATATAATATTCAACAAAAACTTATATTTTAGACAAAACTCATGATATAAATATTGCTTCGATATCAAATAAACAGGACTTTTTTAAGAACACCCAGACAACGTGGAAGTCTGACATTACAATCCATTTATGCGTAACAAAATATTGATGTACCTATTTTAATTTAAAATGATTTATATGCCGTTACTGTACAAATGTTGGGTGTTGAAGAGTAATATTGCACCATCGTATATCATCAAACATAAGAATTTCGTTGTCTGCCTGTCCGTCCGTCTGTCTGTCACCGTAACTTCGTGTAATGTCCGTAATTTAGTTAGAATTCACGGTTAAAAAAACGGTCGGAGATGGGGCTTGAACCCCGGCCCACCAAACCCGAACCGGCCGCTTAACGCGCGTGGCTACGGCCGTCTCTCCGCACGCCGCCAAATAAATGCTAGAAATATTTAGGTACTAGGGCTTTGCAAAGACGCGAACCAAATTTCCGTCATTTTTGACGGGTTACAGCTAGTGTAGACATAAAAACACAGGATGCAATTTAAGCTTCCTGTATGTCACTTTAATGACAATGGCTTTTTATTAATTACACCATGTAGATTACTTTATAAGGGTCTCATCTAAAATTGCAAAAGTTGTAAATGTAAATTAATTAAATAATTACACAAATAAATACGTCCCGAGATTTTTAAGTATTGGGGTAGCACCTAATACTTATATCACGAAGGTGATAAGTTGAATCAATTTGGTCCCACAAACATTTGTAGTAATGTATCAAATTAACAAATTTTTCAATATCCATCGTACGAAATCGAAATAATTTTCGAACAAATCCGAATTATGTCGGACGTCACATCTATACGTACGTACACGCACTATTACATCGTGCACAGTGTGCGATGTTCAATACTGCTTCGAGGGTCAGGAATGTACTTGCGTATTCGTACGTATACGTACTACTCAATTTCGTACGAAGACGCACCCACTGTGCGGCCGGCGTAATTAGTGTAACTTTTCCACGGCCACGGTCCATTTGTGGGACGGCGCGTAGTTTTGGTGAAAGAGCAATCTTGACCGTTTTTGTTTCGACTCTTCTTACAAATGGTCCAATAATATGGCATAAAAGTTCCTTGTTATTTTTTAATCTTCCCAAGTAGTCGACCAGGATGATTCCTCAGGAAACCGAAAAGTAGTGGCCATCATCTTTCCCAGTTGCCAAAACGCCTTCTTCGGTCCGTTCCCACCACTCGTTGTCCACTGTTTTGTGTGGTAGTGGATCCACGTTTCGTTCACAATTTCTAATTGATGCAAAAAGTCCGGCGGACTTCGCTTAAATATCACCAAGCACTGCAGCAAATGTCCTTTCGCGTGCGTTCTTAATAGGCAGTCAGGAATCGCGGAACTCTTTGCGCATTCAACTTTTACATAATTCTACGGATTTTTACCTCAATTGGGTGACCAGCGCGCGCCTTATCTTCAGTGCGTTATCGGCCACGTTTTAACATATTATCATATATTATTAAGCGTCGTGGCTAGGAAGGAATGAATGAAAACAACTAGTTTTGAATTCACTTCTACATTACTTCGCAGTATATCACTCGTAAATGAACACTTTATTATCGCTGGGTAACACGTATTTAACATTCACTAGAATATTTCGTTCTCAATTCTTGCTCGTAGTATCTATACCTATAAAACTCAATGTCTGTCTGTCTGTCTGTCTGTTCTCCATATAAATCTAAACCGTTTATCCGATTCAATTCAAACTTTGCATAATTATGCTTTAGGCCCCGGCGGATAGCATAGGCGACATTTCCTCCCCTATTCTTTTAACCCTTCCACTCCGCTGATATATTTTCGATGCAAATCTATACCGTTCGAATCAAAACTTTGTTTCCCCCTACAAATTTATTTTCAACTTAATCCTTAACCCGTGCAACGCCGGGTACGAACAGCTAGTTTCTTCATGTTCTTCAACCCCTTATCCTATTAGGTCGGGGTTCCTGCACCGCATAAAATGTTCCAACTTTTCCTATCTTGGGCTTCACTCTCCAGGTCAGCCCAATTTAGTTGCAATCTCGCTTCGCAGCAGTTCTCCAACTGTTTTTCGCCAGCTCCTCCTAGGACGTTCTCTTGGTCTTCTGCCTTCTTGTTTTTTATCTGGCAGTTTGTCTGCCGACATCTGCAAGATATGTCCCAATCACCATAACGGTGATTTCTCGATAAACGTCAATAAGGGTTCTACTTCTAGACATTTTCTTATTTGAGTATTTCTGATTTTGTCCCTTCTGGTAACTTCTACTATTCCTCGTAGACATTCCATCTCGGCGACTTGTAGCCTTGAGCGGGTTCTTTCGGTCAAGATCCAGTGCTCGTGGTTGGCCTAAAAACTGATTTGTATACTGCCAACTTTGCTCGCTGGCTGCGCTCCGCTTTTCCAAGTACGGGATACAGGGATCTTGCTATCTGACTTGCGGCTTCTATTCTGAACTATCCAATTATTTCTTGCTTTCTATCCTGAGATGTTATTACATCTATTCTGGCACGTTATGTTGCATTGCTCTTCGCTTTTGCCAATCACCATGATTTAGGATTTATCAGCATTTAGCCTCGTCCCTGCGCGATTTGTTTCCTCGTCAAATTTTCTCGACGACTATTTGTAACTCTTCTGGTGATTTTGCCAGCAAAGCGACGTTGTCTGCAAATAATAGTCTCCCCACCTCCACTTCCCCGATGCTCACCTATGGGGAATGCTGTTTCGGCTATCTTGTCCATTAAAACCGTGAATAAGATAGGCGATATTAGACAACCTTGTCTGAGCCCTGTTTTGATGGTAAATTCACTCAACTTTCGACCTGCTATTCTGACACAATATTTGCTTTCCTTATATAAGGCTTAAATTGATCCTAATAGATTACCTACCGTATATACCATATTTCTGTAGGACATTCCATAGTAACTAAAGTGGTACTCTATCATACGCCTTTTCTAAATCTAGAAATGCTGTGTATATTAGCTTAGCGAACTCCCATGACTTTTCGATAGCTCGCTGCAGGGTATGCTGGTAATAACTGGAATGTTGTCACTCTTCTGATCTTGAAGTCACATTGCTCCTCATATATTTTTTCCTCTGTTATGCTACGACATTTTTTCTCGAGGATTCTAGCGAAGATTAGAAAGCTGGAAATATTTATCGCATTTATTAATTTCGCCAATTAGGTACTTCGCTCGATTATTCGCTCGATATCTATCGCTTCGCAATTTACGGCTGACCACAGTGGGTGTACTACCCACCGATTTCGCACTGAACGAACTGTTAAATACGACAACTCCGTGGCGCCTAGATCAGCGCTATTTACACCTGCAAACGCTGATATTTTCGTACTTTCTAGATTATTCTAATGTTTAAGAGAAGGTTCTCACTACTTCCCCGTTGTACCTGGCGTTTCTAGATGTTAGTAGACATTTCCTGAAGGTTGTAGATCACCCTAGATTGTTATAGGCCGTTCTCGATCCTTCGATAGTGTTGTGTGTGACATATTACCACCAGGGGTTCGGACAGTGCATAAATTCTTTTGAGTATCTCGTTACAATATTTATCTAGTCATAAACAGCTTTCAATACTGGTGCCGAATCCCCACGAATTTTACTCAACTACGCT
Organism: Agrypnia vestita; assembly: GCA_016648135.1. NCBI lineage: Eukaryota > Metazoa > Arthropoda > Insecta > Trichoptera > Phryganeidae > Agrypnia > Agrypnia vestita. The sequence goes on along the minus strand of JADDOH010009674.1, from coordinate 4,913 downwards.
TTGATCTGGGCGGCCCTTAACTTCTTATAATATTTTATCACTGCACGGAACTCGTTTTTTATTCATTTTCGTAACTGCTGCAATGCTAGCTTCAAACGTCTCTAGAACGTCAACAGCGCGTCACTCGGGTTGAAATTTGATCTGAGCTAGTTTGGAGAGTGGCACTTGCCAGCTGTGACGTCACCACTTGAATCGTGATGCTATTTCATAGAAATTTACTAAACTTGTTGATCCACCTATGTAGTAAGGTATGTATATAAAAATCATAATAAGTTGAAGTCATGAACACACGTAAGTTTTAAATTTTTACCAATAATGGTAAATAGAGATGAGCAAGAAAAAGAATGACTCAAGGAGAAACTTCGCAATGTAATTTCTATTAACCGAGCGACAGTAACCAATAGCGGGTAATAAATATTTATTCACTTTGTGGAAACAATACCGCCACTATGCTATGGGCGAAATTGAGATGTAGGCAACTGATTTTATAGCCAGAGCGGAGAAGTCATGCTTTTGATAAAATGTTTCTAAAACATACAAATGTTTTAAATGCAATTATCAATTATAAAACTGCCACAATTTGGCAGATAAATATTTTCAAATACGTCATCCTCTATTTTCGTCAATCGCATAGTGGCCGTTTTGTTTCTATACTACACCTTAGGCACACGTGTTTAATGTATTATAATTATAGTGTATTAAGAATTATGAACAACACGTCAACAAATTTTATAAGAGAGAGATAATCAACAGGTATGATGATTTATTTATATACTTGAACATTTTGGATACACACATAGCAAAAAATGTGTACTCATTTTTATATTCTATTAGTTATAATAATTAAAAATATGTGGTTGGTGGAAGAAGAGGCTGTCATTGGTACTAGATTTGGTTCAGGCAAAGGGAGGCTGCAATGTTCCAGGGGGCGACTATATTTTCATCAGGGTCCTAGAGTGCACCCGAGTAAAATTTTTGACTGGGGGACGGTTTCTATGTTTTGCGAAAAGCAGCAAGATCTATATTTATTAGTATTTGTTACGTCCTCACTTCCACAAAAACAAAATAATTCTTTTTTATATTTATTCAGACAGTAATAATATATCTATTAATTACGATATATTATAAATGTGTCACAGAGCTGAAGCTATTTATATGGGAAACATGTATGGAAGTCTTTATAGAGCGGCCACAGGGCTTATAACCTGGATAAGCTGGCTTAAGTGATGGCTTTACACAATGCAACATTCACCAATTCCACCGTAAGAACATCCAGACATTGTCAAATTTTTTGAAAGTTTTTTATATGTTCTGAATCAGTATACTTTCAATATAATTTCGAAGACAAGTAAAGAAAGCGGCTTTTTAATTATTGTAGTTTTTTTATCTATGGCTCTATGTGGTAAGTGCCAAACGGTGATCTTGTAATACGATTGCGTGGAATGTGCTTCATCCGTAACTCGTAGAAGGGACAAACATATTTTTTTATGCACAGCCTCGCGTCAGAGTGCATATGTATATGTATGATGATTTCGCGCCACGGATATTTGGCGGTAAATGTTCAATATACAATAAACGACAGCTCGCTCCGCGTTCATCTTTGTACTGTCCTTTACGCGAATTAAGAGATATTAAAAAGTTTCATCCGTGTACATTTTTTAGGAAATTATTTAATTTTTACAGATATATTAAACATGTAAGAGAATAAAAATATTTGATTTGAGACATTTTTACTCCCTTTCTTTTAACTCGGAGCGTCTGCTTGCTTGCTTGTCTGTCGAAAAAACGTTGGATCGATTTTTAACCCTTTTACCGTGATCCAATCGAGCTGAAACTTTGCAGACAGACTCGTGGCGACGATAAAATTGATTAACAAATTTTCGTTTAAAAAAATTAATAATTATAGTATAATTTTGGATTTTTCGATATTTTTTATTACTCGCTTTCGTAGTGTCGCCCGACTCGAGCCCAATGCGTAGGTTAAGCGCCAAACCTGTTTCTACTAGTAAATGAGAAAGGGAGTGTAATAAAAACTTCGTTTTTATGGGTTAGTTTTTTAAATTGAAAAACTTCAAAAAGACACAAGCAAATACAAGTTGCACAATTACTAATTTGTTCAGCCAATTTCATTTCATACAAAAAGATTCAAGCAAATACAAGATACACAATTATCAATTAATGAATTTAAAAACTAATTTGTTCAACCAATTTCACCTGTAAAACTATGAAAAGTTAGCCGCAGTAAGCGCAAATCCCAGTGATGCTGATGTTAAAAATACCACGTATTGTAATGTAAATATCGATAAAATAATTAAATAAATTCATCATAATGATGAAACGTTTTAGTAGAGATGCTGCTGGTACGTGAGAATTTATTCTTAATATTTTTATACATTATTTAAAAACACGATGAAGTATAAACGAATGAATGAATTTAAAACACATGACTTCGTACACGATTTAAATAGATTTAAGAAAAGGCCTTTATAAATGAAATTCTCGTAAACAAACAAGCCAAAAAATTTTACACCGAATTTTAACTAACGCTTAGTCCTAGATATAAAAAAAATACCTACTTTGATACCATTTGCAATATAATCATTTTTAAAACTAATGTGTTGAATTTATTCCTAGGAATAAATTAAAAATATTTTTGCGCAAAAAATCCAAGGATTTCTCCAAGCGTCCTAGGTCAACTTCTCGTTTTATCATTCCTGGTTTACGCTGATTGTATTGGATTAGATACCTACTCGACAAGAACCTGTTCTTGATTTTTGAGAACATTAGTAGGGTTGAGGGGCCAGCTTTGGCCACTTATTTTTTTATTTTTTGTGTATTTTTTGCCAACTGTGCATCACTACGAACTCAAAAATAGTCCGAATCGATTTATTTAAATTTCCCCACATAACACATTAATCACTTTTTTGAAAATGTAGAAAACAAGTATATACAATTTAATATAATTTAAAATAGAAACATCAAACTTTAAATGTGTTCAAATGTGCCAGTTCTGGCCACTTTTACCTAGTTTTGGCCATGTCTTGTGCCAGTTCTGGCCACTTCAGTTTCTATAAGGTTTCTTAACATTTTGAATAAAAATCAAACAAGATAGGTAAGTACCTATAGGAAAATTATGAGTTTTATTATATTACGATCTTGTAGTGCCTATAGCTAAAGAATGAGGTAACTTTTAATGCCACACTATACCCGGACAGATTAATTTGAAAAGAAAAGAAAGAATTTTCTGCTTGTAGTTTTCTGGGGTATTCTGCTGTGTGTATCTGACCTTTCTGGCCGACGGTGCGGATCTCATTACAGGGCTGATGATGGACCCTGCAATGAGATCCGAAACGTCGGCCAGAGAGGTCAGATATACATAGCAGAATATCTCAAAAAACTACACATAGAAGATTCTGAATAGTCGTGAAAACCTGAGAACATTTTTAGAAAGAATTTTGTGTATTGTGGAAGCAGGTAATGGCATCATTTTAGTACTATTTTCTGCAACAGATGCCAGATTAGGTTTTTTGGTATAACAAATGTATTACTCTTCTTTCCTTTCCTGAGATAACTTATTTCACATTCACAACCGTTATCATTGTCTTCCAACGCAACAGGGTTAAATATTTTTACAGCTTTTGAATTTTACTAGTGCATAGTCTCTTTCTTTTGGACTTCTTTCTAATTCTTCATTTTCTGAAGATCTTGATTTGATAAATCCATCAACTGTTTCTCATTTATTGAGTTTTTTTTAAGAATGTTCTTAGGTTTCACGGCTGCTCATAATCTTCTGGTTTGTGTCTTTTGGGATATTATGCCGTGTTTTATGACCCTTTTGGCTGATGTTTCGGATTCCATTGCAGGGTCTATCGTCAGGGAAGTGTTGTTATGAGTGTTGGTATTGTGGTCTTACAACAACACATGATGGACCCTGCAATGGGATCCGAAATGTCAGCCAGAAAGGTCATAAAAACACTGCAAAATACTCCAGAAGACACGAACCAGAAGAGTCTTTTTTTACATTTGTTCAAACTGCCAGCTTTTTTCTTCATTCTGTCTTTTCTTAATTGTTTTTCTCTTCCTTGTCTTCCATTTCTGCGTCTTTAACTGCTATTATAGTACTTGCCAGAAGAAATGTACTCTCTTTTACGCATAGCACTACTACATTTTTGATGTAGTAGGTACCATGCGTAAAATATGTTGTTAACTAAATATATGGCCTTGGCGGTTGTAATAATAATAATTAGTGAAGTTGAGCCATCAGAAATATAGTTACGTGGCATAAATTGTCAGATGATTTTGCTTGAGTGGACAATTAATTCTGAATATCATTAATTTGTTGAAACTGCTGAAGTAGATATTTAATTTAAGTGCGAATGAATTTATTTTTGGAATGGGTCTTCTTGACTAGTACTTTATGCAGAACATTACTGACTTATTGGATCTACTTTTGTAGTTGAATTTAAATCAATGGTTGATGCATAAAAGGACAACTGAGTTTCATTGAGGATACCTAGTTTTTGAGAAAGTGTATTAGAAGAATTCAATTCATTCGATGAGTGTATGTACTCTTCGTAACTGCTGAACCGAATTATCATCTTTAAAAGCTATCCATACCGTATATAGCATTGATTCTCCAGTACAACTAGCCTAATCTAAACCATCTGGCTTGTGTCTTCTGGGGTATTATGCCGTGTTATTACGATTTTTATGATGGACCCAACACCCAGACACAAGCCAGAAGATTCTGTGATGGCCGTGAAAACCTAAGAACATTCTTAATCTAAACCATTTTGATAAAAGTTTTAGAAATATTTTTGTAGATCTGGTTGAATCTTACTTTCCAGGTAGGGTACTCCAGGAGTGTTGACTTGTTGATATTTATTCAATTACTTCCTTCTTTTTATGGCCAT
>JADDOH010009673.1:0-22892 GCA_016648135.1 Agrypnia vestita | reverse complement strand
TTTTTTCCTCTCTCTAGCACTTGCGATTGAGCTGGTCGGTGGTGTATCTGAGAACTGTGCGTGAATATTTATTCATACTTGTCTTTCATTCGCATAAAATCACTCACAGTCGGGGACGAAGACGGACTTTATGTCAAAACTAGAGTCGATTACTGATCTACTAAAATAAAAGGCAGTAAATCCATAATTTTTGAAAAATGTTTTTTTTTTTGTGGTTTTGGATACTTGAGATCACATTTTACCTTTCTAATAAGCTTGTTTGCCGTATTTCCGTGAAAATATTTTTAAAAAAGCATTTTTTATTTGCAGTATAGCCATCTGGGGTATATACAATTAGCTTATTTGCAGATTTAAGATTTAAACTAAATAAAAATACCTCAAATAATAATTAAATAACATTTTTTATCTGTATTCATTCCATGTCTATTGACAGAACGAAAAAAATTAATTGATATTCATTCGAACGATATAATAATTCACAATTCCTTGATTTACTCAGTAATTTGTTTGATAGAAATACTGATTTTTAGCTTAATGGGACAGAATAGCACCACACGTAAGCCCTTGATAATTTTTCATATGATATAGTCAAGAGAAAAAATAATATTTATCTTGTCACCCTAAGGAAATTGTGAAAGGAAACTGATATGTTCCATTGGTTTTTATGGGTCAATTTCTTTTGAAATAAATGTACATATTAGGTGACGTTTTTATTTTGCTTTACATTCTTTATGTTCATATAAAAATTCTTGCCAGAGTTGCGGCCAAATCAAAGATTTATTACACCTCTAATGAACGGTTTGATGTTTTCGCGACAAACACAAAGATACGGATAATTTTAATTTGTGCATGCAAAAAGTACGAACTTTTAACTGCAATCGGCAGGCAGTACATCAGATCAGTACAGCGGACCGAAAAACGACACCATGGTGGTTCACCTGGAAATTTTGTGGTAACCTGCGAGAATTTCAGGTTCGAATTTCTCTGTGGAGAATTTAGAACCAGAGTAAAACCGAGGAATTTGCCGCGACAACCAGGCTTGTCGCGTCCGTCCTAGGACAGTTCACACAGTGATGTATAAATTATTCAAATGTAATGCAAATTCATTAATGATAAGCCACGTATGGGCTCCGAAACGTCGGTCATACACACGGCAGAATTTCCCAAAGAAATCTAACCAGAAGATTTTGAATGACCGTGAAAACATGTTATGAACTAGAATATGTAATGTATGCATGCATAATTCGCTATCTATATCACATACAGTGTCAGAAATCATGAAAAACATATTTTTCAAAAGAGCAGTAGATGTGAATATCAGAGTTCTGTAAGTCTTGTGCTTACTATTCACGGAGTTTTATGACACCATGTTAAACATTTAATATTTAAAAAGTATCTAAATATTGGATATATTTTTAGATTAGACTGTTACGCACACTATTGTTTGTTGATTGATTTTTTAGCTGAAAACTATTTTAATAAGTTAAGTTTTCTTTTTACTAGTCCTTAACAATAGTTGTATATTTTGACTTCACATTTTCATAATTGAAATCTATTCCTCGGGGGTTGCGTCGCCTGTGCACCGGAAAGTTCAGACTCGCAGCGGTGTCAACAGGTTACGGAGGTGTCGGGCTGCAGGGCGGCGGCAGGTGGGCGCCCCGGGGTGGGCGGGCTGCGGGGGTCGCTGCGCGCGCCACTATCGACTGGTGGGACGAAGGTGCAAATAAGTGAGGTTAGGGCAGGAGCGAAGTGGGACCAACGTAGAGAAATGGGTGGGAAACCTAACGACGCCTATGCACGTACTCAATTTACGATGTATTTTATACATCGAGAGATTTTTTTAAATATCACTATTCAGCGTATTCATGGCAAAATATACATATGGATATTTACGAAAGTAGATGGCAACACTTTGAAATTCTTTAACATTCACAACACTCAGACACAAATTTTAAATTATTTATATTTCTTCCTTTGAACAGACCTATGTAGTCTGTTCTCCCGAGGGTAGCATTCCTGTGAGGTGGATTCCCAGCCTCCTAAGCTATTTAACAAACTACCGGACAGAATAAAAAATGAATCAGCGAAAAACAAAAAACATTTTTTAAATAAATACATATTACAATGACCTGTGAAATGTGGTGTTTTATTTATGTTTGAAGCTAGTGGTAACGTAATGTTTTCTTAACCCTAGAAGGCTTTGTTAGTCGTTTCGACTAACACGGCGAACATTTGTCGCTTTCTCTTTCAAACTGTGAATGGTATCCACCGCTTACCTAGGACCGTTCTAAGAGCAAAAGCTTACATTTCGGTCCTACTCAATCGTCTCCAGGTTGACATTTTTTCAACTAACTCGCAAGACCGCGCTGCCCCGTGCAAGTCGTATAAACTGTCGCGAGGCGGCGCGGCCGCAAGAACAAAACCACTCACTGCCCCCGCCATTGGAAGATGTCTTTAGTTTAAAAAAAGATGCATTATTATTTAAAAATTATCTGGCTATATTGGCTTTTGTTTTCAGGCATTTTTTGACATTTTTTGATAATTATTTGACAATTATTTAATTACTTAATAACTCGATAAGTTCTTTAAAAAAACATGTACTGGTGAATCGACTGAATTTGCTGAACCATAAGGATATCAATCCTCTTCCAGACAATAGTCTAATCTATACATAAAAAAACTCATAACAGTTGTATGTGCCTATCTATGTAGGCCTACAGCATATTTACGACTAGTGAATCTCTGTCATAACGATACAGCGATAAGTAACGGTTAATACGTAAACAAAACGTATTTGCAGTATATTATTTATGAGATCGATTATCTATTGATTTTTTTTGTTAAATGGTAGGAACGGATTAAACAATTTTTAGTTAATTCTTATGAGAAAGATTCGTTTCATATTCATATTTTTTTAATAAAATCATCCATCTCTTTGAAATGAATAAATAGCAAATATTGAGAGGCCTCTGTATTCTTATTTCATAATATTAGATCATATTGTATCTAAATTACTTGAAACAGAAAGCTTTGATGCAAAAAAAAAAACAGGTAAGTAATTACCATCACTGATTAGCGTTCTAGTGCCAACCCTTATGTATGGAAGTGAAGCCTGGAATTGGCAAAAGAGGAATGAAAGTAGACTGAATGCGGTGGAAATGCGGTCACTAAGACGCTTGTGTGGAAAATCTTTGGTCGATAGAGTGAGGAATGAACCAAATTAGAAGTGAATGCAATGCTAGCTGTAGTGTGGTAAATAGAATAAAGAAAGGAGTGCTGAGATGGTTTGGTCATGTGGAACGTATGAACGAGGAAAGGATGGTTAAGAAAATATATGAGGCGAATGTTGAAGGCAACAGGAATAGAGGGCGTCCGCGAAAGACCTGGCACGATCAGGTACTACAAGTATTTGAGGATGGCCCTGTTAAAAGCCGCAACAACCGTAGAACGTGTATGAGAAGATGTATGAATGTGGCCGAAGCAAAAGTGGTTGCCAGGATAGAAGAGTGTGGCGTTCAATCCTCTCTGCCTACCCCTGCAGGGAAACGGCGTGATGGTTAGTTAGTTAGTTAGTTAGTTAGATTAACAGAAGTGGATCCATTGTGCTTACCAACTTACAGCTTTTAAGCACCTCGATAACTATTTACGGCAAAAAATCAAAAACAGAGCAGCTGAAAGAAATTGCTTAGTTTCATTTTCATATAATTTTTCAAAGGACTTTAATCAAATGGACCATATACTTTTATGTTCCATTGAACTCAATACTTTTAACAATATTTTTAAATGTACGTATGTCTTAAAACACAATTACTTGATTTTGTCCACAGAGGGATAATTATTAATTAAGATAAATTACAGAAATCTCACAGAGACGAAGCTATTTTTATGGGAAACTTGTAAACAAAATCCAGTAATTATGTTCTTTGAACTAATCTACAAAAGAAATTAAAAATAATAATTTTCAGGCGTATTCTAGAAAATATTCCGAAGAATATCACATTGAAAAGAATATTGCTTAGTATCACACGTTAAAAATGTAGTGTTAATATAGTCATTACCAGCTACGAATTCTGTGTATACTAACTATGTCAAGGGAAGAACCATTCTTATCTCTAGGATAGTCCATTCGAATCTAGGAAAGAAACTGATTTAGAACATAGTACAACTTTCCAAAATTTGATAATATGTGGATGCCCTTACGGTGGAATTGGTGAGCGTTACATTTTGTAAAGTTGACACATAAGCCAGCTCAACGAGGTCATAAGCCCTGGGCCACCCTATAAAAAGAGTTCCGCACACGTTATACAAGATACAAACTCAAATAACGGTTCCTGTGTCACCGGTTAAAATACCATCACTGCTCAACCACATGATGGTACGATCCAACATTATATTCTCTTTATGGTACAGCAATCGGTTCAGAAGGCAAAGGAAAAATAGACCTCAACACTAAAAAATCAGCAAACGGTGCAAGTCATAACATTTTATACCCCAGTTCCTCGAGCGGGGAGTTAGAACTAATGCACTAAGTTGGAGAACAAAAACCATTTTCTCCAAGCAAAGTAATTATAAATGGAAACCAGCAGCTTGACTTAAGTATGAAACATCTGACAGTTTTTTTTTTATGGGGCAAACTAGGAAACCGTACTTCGTTACTAATCCTTTATATATTTTTTTAGACATACTAGCTTTACTACTCGACCTCGCCTGGATTCTTGTGTACTTTAATATCACATTACGTTGTGCTTCTTTGAAAAATGCTGATAAAAAATTGTCGTTGGAAGAAAGAAAAAAGCCGAATAAATAAAGTCATCATAAATTTTCTCTTTTTTCGAAATCATTTCTCTGATTCAATAATTGAAAAATATGGTGCGAACAACGCGGTGTATTGTACCGTTATTTATTTGGAAAAATTTTAAGCGTTACTAATTGATACGGCGGTTTTTTTGTAGTCCATCGTGATTATTTGAATTTACATTGAAATAATCTTTGTAATATACGTACCTAAAGTTGTTTTGTTAATACTGTAGTATCAATACTATGGTCAGTATTGTAGAGTAGTTTCGTGTAAATTAAAGCAACATATCAGTCTTATTTATTAACATGTATTATTGTAATAATTGTAAGTTTTAAATCTTCATATTTCGTGATGAAAATGTTGTTGGGAGACGAAAAAAATTACGATAACCTATAAATTCCAGAAAGAAATATGCGAATTTCACGTTGCCATTTGAGAGTTGTTGGTTCTTTTCAGATTTTTCGCTTTATAAATAAGCCGTGTAAAATGTGTAGGTATAATTAATACCTACACATTTGTCATTAATTATTTATTAATTTTTATTACATAATAAAATTCATTCCATTATTTTGACATACCCAGAATATGTTTACTCAGTTTGATATTTGTTACCATTAATATTTGATATCAAAACTGCGTTCGAAATGGCTTTGTGGGTGGGGAGAGAGAATATTGTTTGTTTCTTTTATTTTTTGTTTTTTATGGGCTTTATTTTATTTAAGGGGTCACCACCAATATTTAAATACTGGGGTATCTAAATATTGGAATATATATATAATTCGGGAAGCACATAATAAAAAGAAGAATATGGAATATACTTACAAGATTTATTTAATTTTTGAATACACAGATTTTTAACAATACTTTTTAATAAAAACTTAAGACTAGTTACAAAACACTGGATGAACGAGGTCTACGAGGAGATTGTTAGAAATCGCGTCTCTCCCTCTATTTATAGATATTTGCGAATGCTTCCAGAATATTCTCCCAAAAAAGGTATAGGGCTGTGCTGTCTGCGGCTTCCGACATGATCGATATCTTTCGATGAGAATATCGAAAAATATCGATCTCGCGATTTTTTAAATTTAAGTTGACGCTTAAATTTGCTTAAATTAAAAAAAAATTTATTTAAATATTTCTAAATATATTAGTTGCTAATTAATTAATTACATGGCTTAATTTATTGTCTGAAATTTACTACGGCTTCTAAATTATTCACTATTAACTGTTGTGTTTTAGGAAACATCGCAAATGCTATAAGATTAAAAATTACTAATCCCCCTTTTAATAATACATATAAATTAACATACCAAATAAATTTTAAAGAAGAAAATACAATTATTTTTATTTTTTCCGGGATTCTGATCTCCCTACCAAATCTTGTTATGTTTTCCGGTTTTCCTTTAGGTTCTTCTTCTTCTTCGGGTAGAATGTAAGCCGGTTTGCATCTATCTTAGAATCTTCTGTGTGCAGTTTTCTAGGACGTTCTGCCGTGTATATCTGACCATCCATCATCCACCATCATCAGAGCTGATGTGACGAGTAAGTGTTTATGTTAAGGTGAAGTGTTAGCTTTCAATACCGTTTCGAAAATAGGGTGTGTCCCAGTTTGCGTTAGGCTGTGTTTTGCGTTAGTACTGGCTTGCAATACCATGTCGAAAGCAGGGTGCGTGTGTGTTAATGTATTTTATGGTAACACATATCGAAGACAGGTATTGTCTTGAGTTTTTACGGCGTTATATCACCGTTCCATCTACTGCCGGATATTAATGCGGAGTCGTCGATTCGATGGATACCACAAGGTTTTTACTTTTAGGCCCTATTAATATTCGCCGGGTGTTTATATATCTCGAGTGCCTCTTGGGATTTCCTAGGATCTTCAGCTCAAACGCAAAATGGTGGCCCGTTTCCAAAAATTTCTCAGCCAATGCCGATTTTTGTCAATCCTTTTAGAAATCGTGCTCGCTGTTTATATCAAGTATACCTTGTCGCAATCTTGGCAGTCGAGCCTTTAAGCACCGTTGGTCTCAGAGTTATCTCGATCTTTATTTTGTGCTGAACACTATCTTAATCTCTTGTTTTTTGAGCGCTTTAGCAATTCTGTACGTGAATTTCATGCATTGAGTTTTATTTGTATTATTTATACATTCCTAACATCAAATAGAAATTCTAAAACTCTTGCTTAATTTTATTCTTAACAATATTTACCCCTATTAAACTTTGTAACGAGCTTGAAATAATAAGGAGGTTATGATATTTGTAAGCTCTTATGTTCACATATAGTATGTAATAGTATTCTGGCCTGTCATGTGGAAGTTCAGTTCTAGCAGATTATTATTTAATGTTTTCAAAACATATTTTGTACACTTTTGACTCAGTCCGAAACATGTACGCTTTTTTCAGTTGTAGGTATATCCTTCTCTTTTTCAAGATGAGCATACTTTATTTTGCTTTATTTATTATTGAATATGGAAGTACATTAATTAACTCGAAATCATAACATTGTTGTGCACCATATCTCATTTTTTATAGCAAAAAATATCTCCTTTATAATTTATCATTATTATTTCTTAGCATCGTTTAATTCTAATTTTTACATTTATTTGTAAGAGCTTAATAAAATGTTTCTATTTTTACTTTAATTGTGAATTTTATTATCCCCATATTTTGTTTGAAATCAATCCTCGATAAAATTGTTTTCGAAAACACAAAATAAATATTCCGAAAAATAATGGTCTTCCACCTACACACGAAACAATTTTAGAAAAACAGGTTGGCAATAAAAATGTATATTTATTGAGTTCAAATACAGGCAGTGAATGTTAGCCAATTTTTAACATGTATAATATTGAATTAATCAAGGTTTTTGTACATTTATATATTGTTTATCGTTAATTTATTGTTATTTTTTAAATCATTTATATTGTTTTATAAATAAGGTTAGTCGGATACATTTAACAAAAGTTCACACACACACATCGTACATTAAAGAAATAGTAATCTTTTGTATTATAAAAATATATAAGAATAATTTAATTTAAAGACGATAAGACTCTAAAGGTAAGAAAAAAACAATAATTTTATTCATTTAAAAATACTATTTATTTGAAGTAGTATCTTTGTGATTATATTAAATTTTATTTTTTGATGATTTAACTTGTATTCACTCTTTTGCCTTTCAGAATTAAAGAACACCTAGATTTTTGTTTTATCAATTTTTATTTTTAAATTTATAATTTATCTTTTACATTTTCAAAAAATACAATAACCAATGTATTGGAGAACTGGTGGAGAAAATATCTCAAAAATCATGAATCCTATAGTATTCAAATTTTGCACACATCTTATTAATAATGTAGCATATGATTTTTTTATAAGATGCGACATTAGTTTATTATGAATTTGTATTATTGTAGAAAAAAATTAAAATTAATTTTAAAGTGCTCTCATTTGCACATTTTTTTATTTCATTCAGATCCTGGCGGCATGATTTCCAAGATCCACCAGCTGTGGGCGTCATGAAGAAGGGGCGGCACGTTGCTCTGCCATTTTGAAATTTTCAAAATATTCCATAAACAATGAAATCAAAACAATTTTTTAATGTGGAATACTTGTGTCCCAAGAATATTGAATGCCTCGATCATCTTGAGACGTACACTTACGCTGGAATCCCGAGTACCGATTTTATATTATTTAATCGTGTGAGATGTTTACATTTGAGAGTCGATAGATGTCGTTATTATCGGTTGCATCATTCGCGCTCAACTCTGTGCTGTCTCTTATACGCTTTCAAGACGGACCTTGGAGAATCCCATCCGTGTCCACGCTCCATGAATACTTTTATTAAACTGTCTTGTAAAGTTTCGGGATAAAGACATAAAAAAGTAATCAAACTCTGTGTATTTTATTGAACAAGTGCGCACCGACCTTTACCACTAAAACTCTAAGACGAAGACGTGACAGCAAAGTTTCATCCGTGTGCTTGCAACTTTAGAATTGACTTGACCTTTAAATTTCATTGATTATTTAAGAGATTTTTCTTAGCACAGAAAATGTGTACAAATGTTAATATTAAAGGTAATGAATACTTAAGGTGTTTAAATAGCAATAATTTTTCCGAATATTCTAATCATCTTTTAAAAATGGATCATTCTTTAGATACTAATAAAGGTTTACAAATTTTACATACAAATTATACAGATTTACTTAAGTTGAATTTATATAGATGAGTTAGTTGAGTTGATTTAGAAATGTCGGAAATAAGAGAAATTGTTAATAGTAAATTAAATATAATAGATGATCAGATCCTTTTTACAAATAGTTATCTTTTAAATTTGTTTCCATATTTATTTTTATTTTGTTAGTGTCTATACTTCGATTTTTAATTTTTACGAACCATTGGCCCTGAAACACGTTGGAATTTTATTTATTATTATTAATTGTATGAATAATTTCGCCAATAAATCGGTTTGCTCATATTGAATAAATCTGTTTTTCTTTAAAAATAAATTATTTACTACATTAATTTAATTTTTTTGATTTATATTGTCCACTAAGAATCTTAAATAGACGAACCGTAATATTTATGAAATTTGTGAAAAGGAATGAATCAAAACCCATTATTATTATTACCTTTTAAAACAAAACACTTTTTTACATGTAATGCTTATTGAACTAAGCCTGTATCTTAGCTCTACTTAACTAACTATCACGCCGTTTCCTCAGAGGTAGAGATAGAGCATAGAACGCCACACTCTAATGTCCTGGCACATCACTTTTGCTTCGATCACTTTCATTCATATTCTCATTTACGTCCCCGCTTGGTTGGAGCTTTTAACCCGGCCATCCCTCAATATTAGCTTTATCTGATTTGGCCGTAAAGTAAAATGCCGCGTGACGAAAAATACATTTTATAACTAAAGCACACAAATAGCATCCGTTTCAATTCCGGGTTCGATTACCGGTGAGATCACAATTTAATAATCTGTGTGATTTACTCAAGCCTGGGTGTTTTATTGACGTATTAATTGAAAAGAAAATTTGAAATTAAATAACTTTTTTGGTACTACACTGTACTCTTATGTTTCGTTTTCTATTTTCAATCTTAGTTGAATTTCATTGTATTTTAAGGCATTAAAAATGTTTCCTGAAATATCTTAGCGGTCGTATGTCGAAAAATTTGAGGCGTGAACTCAGCCATAATTATACCGTATAATACGATGCGTCATAGCAAAATGCCGTATGAAAAACGGCCAAATAGCGAGGTAAGAAGGGTGAAGTGTGTTTCATTTCCGAAATATGTATGTAATAATAATAAAAATGAAGAGGAAATCAATGCAGTGGAGATGAGATCCCTTGGACGTTTGTGTGGCTTATCTATTTATGATAGATTAAAGAATAAAGCTGATCTTACCATAGTTACTAAAATTAAAAAAGGGTCGCTTCAATGGTTAGGGCACGTTGAGCGAATGAATTAATCAAGAAATTAATAAATTAATGAATGAGGAAAGAATACTAAGAAAGATATACTATACCGCAAGTTTTTATGGCGCCAAATAGAGTGGGCAACCGAAAAAGACGTGGAAAAACCAGATTAACCAAATACTGGAAGATTTCGGAAGTGTCCTGTTGAAGCCTTAACAATCGTCGAGCTTACATGCGAAGATGTATAAGTATAGGTATATGTCTGTCAGGACAGAAAAGTGTGGTGCTTTATCCTGTCTGCCTACCCCATTGGGGAAACAGCGTGATGTTAGATAAGTAAATAAAATTGAAATTCAGAAGGGTGTTTTGATTTTGAAAAATAAAGTCTGATTTAAAAATTGAAATAACGCTGCATAAGTCCCTTTATTCCCTACGAGTTACCCATTCTTCCGTCTTAATTTATGTAAACGAGTTCAATTTATCATTCTAAGCTACATTAAGTGCTCCACATAAAAGGCAATATATCTGCATTAGAACGATTATATTCAGCAAACTCTGCAGAGAATTGTTCGGCCTCGTTGAGCAGAATCCCGGTCCAGGCGGTGACGTTAAATTAAAAATGGTGGTCATCTTTTATTCAATGCAATATTGTTCGTGACCGGAAATCTTGGTTTTCATTATGTTATACTCCCACTTGTTTCTCCTTTGGGAACTTTCGCCAGTTCCACTGAACAAACTGTTGAAGTTCAGCGTGTGTAAACTAAAAGTGCATTTACAATTTCATAAATACATTTTACCTTAAATGAAAATTCAATGCGTTATGAAGTTACAATTTTCAAATAATGTTGTATGATATTTAAAATAAATACGATGAATCCAGTAGAAAGATACATAGAAAATATGATCACTATATATTGAATCATCGACATGTTTCGGAGCCAATGGTCTCTTCATCAGGATACAAAGTATTAAATTAATTAAATTAAAAATTAAAATTGAAAGAACAGGCATCAAAAAAGAACAATAAATAAATATATGGGCGTTGGATAACTAATTTGGAACTAGCCTGAAAACAAATTTTTAAAGTAACTATTTGCCAAAAACAAATATTCAGAAAAAAGGAGAACAAAAATATTCTAAATTTATTTATGACATTAAATTTGCTTTCAACACTTTTTATAAAATCTGATTTTCCATATTTTATATCTTACTGTAAAAAAATGGTTTGTTTTCAAAAAATGATTAGAAAATTCAGAATAGTTATTGTTACTTTAACATTTTAAGTGCTCCTTAATTCTAATATCAAAATTTTATAACTTTACTTTTATAAATATATGTATTTTGTATTTTTATTTGTAAACATATTTATTATATATTTATTTCATGAATTGAACCCGGAACCCTCGGTGTGAAAATTCAGTGCTCTGCCCACTAGGCAACGAGAGTCCTCTTTGTTTTTTTGTAAATATTTTGTAAAAATAGCAACCATACAGTAAGAATAAATGTATTTTTTTCAATTTATAAAGCTGTATCAAAAATATTACTATCTGTAACTATTAACTAACTATTTCTTGCTGTAACCCGTCAAAAATGACGTACTTTTACATGTGTCTTTCTTATTAATAAGTATTTGTATATAAAAAAATAATAAATAAAAAAAAATAATAAAAAAAAGTTTTTTATAAAAGAAGTTACGGGCGTTACAGGAAGATACCGGCAGACAGACAGGCAACGAAATTATTATTATTATTGTTGGGATTGGAGTTCAACTACTACTATTGAAGCTCAAACAATATATTATCGATAGCTATTTGAAAATGGAAAAATAGATGTATCTTTTACCTAAGATGACAAAACATGTAAATTTAAAATTTTTCGCCAAGCGACAAAATGGTTATCTCTGTGTGATGTATCCGGGTGGTAAGCAAATATTTATTCTATTAATAAAAATTTTCTGTATAATCTAACTAACTAACCATCACGCCGTTTCCCCGCAGGGGTAGGCAGGGAGGATAGAACGCCATATTCCTCTGTCTTGGAACACTATTTTTGTCTTGGCTACATACTAATACATCTCGCGTTTCTAATTCTAATACACCTCAACACGGTTGTTGAGGTTTTTAACAGGGCCATCCTCCAATACTTGTAGCATCTGATCATGCCAGGTCTTTCGCGGACGCCCCCTATTCCTGTTACCTTCAACACGTGCCCTATATATTTTCTCAACCATCCTTTCCTCGCTCATACATTCTACACACAACAAACCATCTCAGCACTCCTTTCTTTATCCTATCTACCGCATTGCAGCCAGCATTACATTCACTTCTAATTTGTTCATTCCTCACTCTATCGACAAAATATTTTCTACACAAGCGTCTTAGTGTTCGCTTTTCCGTCGCATTTAGTTCCATTCCAGGCTTTACTTCCATAAATCAGAGCTGGCACTAGAACGCCATTATGTACCGCTAGTCTCGCTTCCTTTGACAGGTTCTTGTTGGTCATAATTGCATATCTTTTCTGTGTATCTTTCTAATTATTTCATTTTATTTGATAAAGTGAATAAATTTTCAACACATTTATGAATGAGCGAGTAAAATCAGTTTGCACAATAAAGATATCACGTTTACTATACAATGCAGAACCTTCATCGGAAAACCTTTTACTTTAGTTGGTGTTTGTTCAGTTGTTGACGTACGCTAACCGACCAAACCGCTCTCAGCGGGGCGGAGATGGTGTTAATTACGTTTTGACTTCTGCAAGGATGGTCAAACACCTGGTAAAGTAGGTTGTTTCCTGTAAATTTTACTAAAGATTCTAAATCTTCATACAAAAATAAACGATAAATCCATTATTTTCACGGTTAAAGGTTTCTGAACTTTAACCCAACCGCATACTAATATTTTGTAAAAATATGTGCAAAAAAATATTAATTAAATTACCACGTTCTGGGTAAATGCTTTCTCCGCCCCGAGGGGAGAAAATATGGTTTGTCAAACCAGGGCGCGCCCGATTTTTTATATGTGAAGATAAAAAAATGTAACAAAAATGAAACAGTAATAAAAGTACGTAGCCGCCATATCTTAGGGACTGTTATGCCGATGGGTTAAAACGGTTCATGAGGATATATTATGTACAATGAAATATGTATAAAAATGTTCTGTATAAACTAACTAACTTACCATCCAGTATGTAATGGGAAATCCAAACATTGTCATTATTTTAAACTATTATAAGAATGCAAATATTTTTAATATTTATTTCATTAATTTATTATATATCACTACAATTTAGGGCAAGTGTAGACTTTTTAATTATATGTGTAATTATATATACGTATATCAAATGACCGACTTCTTCTGTTTCTTCTTCTCCTAGTATCGTTTCAGCCCCCCAACGTCGGCTATCACTTAGAGTACATCTCTAGGGGCTCAAAAACCTCTTCCACGTCCCTATCCCTGTCTAATATCTCTCCAAATGACCGCCTGGAAATTTCTCACAAGCGGATGGAAATACAATTTTGGATACATTTGGACCTATGTTCTTAGCTTGAAATTTTTTTTTAAATGATTGAATTATTTTCCAAGCAGTATAGATCTCATACTTTACATGACTTTAAAGAAAAATGTTCAAAAGCGTTAAATAGCACGATTTGGACGGCCAATTGATGAATCCAAGAATCCAAATCAAGAAATTTCGAGTCCAGGAAATTACGCTTAGTGACTCGATTGTTTCCCGGATGTGTAGTACGTACCCAATTCCTGCTAAAAATGAACATCGTTCAAATCCAAAGTACCAACGAAATGCCAAAAAAAAATAGTCATCATCGATCGATAGTGCAGTCCATTAACTGTTACAGAAAGGCCAACTTTATATAGTGAATTTTCATAATTTTAATGAGTTGTTTAATTCTGTATCGACGCATTTTCACTAGTGGTTTAGTATTTTATTTGCAAGAAGTCACATTTTTTTTTATTAAAATTTATTTGGCAAATGTACAAACTTAAGAGTATTGAATATAATTTAATTAATACACATTTATATTACACACTTACCCACTTTTAAATGAGAATTTATTCTCGTGTTAAAAAGTGGGGGCATTGTCATACATGTATAATATACATGTATACACTGTACATATCTATTATTAATGAAATAGTTAGTGTAAGACATTAGATTAAATAAGTAGGATATAGAAAAAGAAACATTAGATTAAGTTATAAAAAATTAAGACATTAAATTAAGTAAGCAAGATATAAACAATACAAGAATACAAAAATGTGAGACATTAGAATAAGTAAATGAGGTATACACAAGGATTCAATAAATTAAGTTATTAATATTAATAATTAAGAAGGTATTGTAATAACATTTAAAAGTATATATACAATGTTTTTGATAAGATTTTTTCATTGCGTTATTGTGATGGTTTTTTGTAGAAGATTTTTCAATTTATTCTTGAATTTTCTATAATTTTTTTCCGTCTTCATTTCATTGGGAAGAGCATTAAAGAATGATACTCCTTGATAAGAAAAATGGTGTTGGGCTGTGCTAGTATTACATTTAGGTATCAAAATATTTCCAGCTGATCTCGGTCTATTACTAAAACATCCAATTGTTCTATTATTGATATACATTTTGTGAATTTGAAGTATCGCAAATTTTTTATAGATTTGATTAATATTTGGGACGTTATAAATGTTGAAAAGTTCCCTTGTTGGGAATATTGAGGGTTTCCTCAAAATCACTTTGATAATTACTCTCTGAACTATTTCCACTGGTAGTATATTAGACTTAAAGGTTCCACCCCAGCCAACTATACCATACTGCAGTATGGACTGGGCAAACGCAAAGTATACCATCTTAAGCATGTTTATTGATAAGATATTTCGTAGCCTTATGAATGTGGAACATATTTGCTCTTTCCATTTTAAATTGCTGTCAATTATGACACCCAAGTATTTGATACTGCTCTTACCAGACAAAAACAGACAATTTTCATTATTACAATTTTTGTTATCATCACATTGATTGGAGTGGATCTTTATATGAATGTGTTCAGGTGAATCCTTTTTGGCAATAGAAAACGGGATATATACAGTTTTTTCTGCATTTAAAGACAAAAAGTTTTTGTCAAACCATGATTTCAAAATGTTAGCAGCTCTGTTTGTTTTTATATTTACATCACCCCATGTCTTTCCTTTTATAATTAATGCAGTGTCATCAGCATAAGATACAATTTCTCTTTTTAAAGGTAATTTGAACATGCTGTTAACATTAATTATAAATAGTATTGGACCTATGACTGTTCCCTGCGGAATACCAAAATATGTAGTTAGTGATCCACTTAGCTTACGTCCGATTCTCACCATCTGGCTTCGTTCTTTAAGATAGCTCTGGAACCAGGATAATACCATTCCGCTTATTCCTATTTGTTTTAATTTTGAAACAAGTTTTGAATATGATATGCTATCGAATGCCTTTCTCAAGTCCACAAAAATTCCCAGACATTTTTCTCTACTATCGAGAGTATGATAGATAATAGATGTTAGTTTGGCAATTGCATCCTGAGTGCCTAAATTATCTCTAAAGCCAAATTGTTGCGGATTTAATATATTTTTGCTTTGGATATAGCTATTAAGTTGTTTTTTAACAACTTTTTCAAAGATCTTTGCTATGTTTGATGTAAGCGATATTGGTCTATAATTTTTTATTTCCTCCTGATCTCCAGATTTGAAAATTGGTATAACTGTAGTTTTCTTAATTAGTTGGAAATATTCCTGTCTGTAGACTGATGTTAATTATATGAGCAATTGTTCTGCTGAGTAGTTCGCTCATGGATTTAATGATCTTCATGGTGACATTGCCGTACCCAGGACTTGCAGTTGTTCTTAACTCCTTTATGACTTCTTCAACCTCAGTAGCGGTTATTATTTTGAAATTTGAGAAAAGATTACCAACAGTTTCCCCATCGTCGTCTATCATATCCTGGATATTGGTGATTTTTTCCGCTAGGTTTTTACCAACATTAGCAAAATAATTGTTAAATACGTTAGCACATTGTTCGGGATTTTTTTCAGCATCAATGGATTTACTTATATAGTAGGTACTTACAAAGAATTTATTAATAAAATACACTTATGTTATTATATTTAGAGTAATTTATTATTCCTATTCACCATAATATGAGCTAGTAGCTCGAGTTTATGGAAGGAGTATTTACGTGTGTTAAATGTTTATTGGTATACTCTTGTACATCATTGATCTATAAAATATAAAGTGATGAATTTATTTGTATACTATAATACATCACCTTTATACATATATACACATATTTCGCTTCGAATCTTGAAAAATAAAAACGTATAAAGATAATGAAATTGTCAATCAATTAATGATAAATTTCGCATATTTTAAAGTGGAATATTAAGCAATATTCTTTGTTATGTATATATTGTTTTCTTTCTATCTATTTAACAAAATATATTACACTAGAATACGCCTGAAAAATATTATTTTAAAAATTTTATCTCCTTTTATAGACCGGTACTAATTTTTAACAATATTTTATGTGTTTTCTGAGAACACCATTGCTGGATCCACTTACGGATAATTTTATTAACTAACATAAATTATAGAAGTCTCATAGAAACGAAGCTATTTGTAGGAAACATGTAAAGACGGAAAACACGTTTCCCATATAAAAAGCTTCGTCTCTGTAAGATTTCTATAATTTTTATAAATTAGAAAAATTACATTTATGATCATATAATATGTTTAAAGAACAAATAGCCTCGCACTTTTTTTTATCTCATTTATCCAATTCACGTAAGTAAATAGCATTTAATTTTCTTTTTTTTTTAATTTCTTTTATGAACTCGAATTGCATCTATATTCTTACAATTATCAAACTAAGCTAAATGCTGTTCTACACTACAGTACAATAGGACTAACTTGCTATTGACCTTGAAGGGAGCTCGAGCCCCACAGCACTGGATTACTAGGCGAGATTCATAACCACTAAACCAACAAGCTACGAAGCTACTCATATATTTATTAATTATTTCATCAGGATGTTGTATTTTAGTTAATTCTCGACTTAATTTCATCATACTCTTCAATTTTATCGAATGTTCATAGTCATATACTTCTAATAATTTAAAAAATTTCCATTATATATTTAAATAATTACATCATACGCCTATGTTTTCAAAAATTGTAATGGCCTGTTTTTAGAATTATGTAAATAATTATCGACAACGATTCGCTGTGGGAGTGACATACGTTTTTAGATTTTCGAGATTTTGTAATATTTGTATTCAGTTCGGTCGAAACTCAGAGCGTTCCTGAAAGATCTGGGTGTTTATTCTTTAAATAATCTACCATATGTACAAATTAACAAGATAGTTCACATTTCACATTTATGTTCAAGCAATGTAGTAGTAAACAAGAACAATGTTAACTACACGTGGAAACATCGTAAACTCCGTACTTGTGCAAACAATTTTGAGTCGTGTGTCGAGATCCTATAATTAATTAAAATGCCGTATTTATCATCGTGGTAATGAATACTGACAAACTAACACTGCAATATTATTATTATTTATTTAGAAAACTACAATTTCAGGTCTCATTTTTCATGAGATAGTTGAATTACATGAATATGTTAAGGCGATCGTCCGGCAGAGTGAGCAAATTTCACAATTTTTTCTCATGTCTTCTCTTACGTTTTCTTTAAATTTATTGCAATACTGTAAAAATACTGCAGATGTCTGTAGCATATTCCCTTAAATGCATGAACGTTCCAATTTGAAACATTAATATACGTTTTAAACATTTCCTAATGTTTGAATGTTTATACGATGGAATTGATTAGCGTTGCATTCTGTAGAGTGATTACTTACGCCAAATCATACAGGGTGTGAGCCTGTGATGGTCGACATAGAGATAGATTTAATAAATTTAGAAAATCTTAAAATAATAATATTCAAAAAAGCCAAGTATGGACATCAAGAATATATTTCTTCTGGTTTGAATCGTTTAAAAGTAAAAGCTTGATATATTTCTTCTTAAGATTCTATGTATTACAAGAGGCTAACAAAATATTGAATATTCAGCTATACAAGTAATATTTCTTAGATCTTTATTATACCGTAGATATAATTCTGTGTTAAATTAATATCGTTTGCCAATCCTAATAGACTCGACCTTGTAAGTAGGTGCGAACGAGCCTTTATTATTTATGAATCAGAACAGTAAGTCTCGCGTGTAGCGGGTGCTTAACTATTATTTAAACGAAACGGACCAATCACAGGCGCGCTTTGCCTTCGACGGGTTGAGCCAGTGGCGACCATCCTGATGACTGAATCCGGCCAATGGCGGGCGCCGGCGGTGAAGTCATCGCGCTATAGATAGGACAGGATGAGTCACTGCACTAGCGTGAATTTCGGAGGTATGGTGAAATCGTTACTATAAAAGGAGCGAACACGATATACTCAGCCCTTGAGTTCGAGACCAGACCTGCCAGCGGAAGCGCTGCCCGAGAGACTACTGCCAGAGACTTCATTTGGAGAACAGCATTAGCGGACGGAGTTGCTGCCCGGACGTATGGAGGAATCTACCATTCATCAGTACCAGAGAGGATCATACCGCCACTGTGTAACAGCTAAGGAACACATTTATATTATCTATTACGGTTAATTATTTTCACTATCGAAATGTATTTATTTTGGGAATATTTGAGTTCGGAATAATTATGTGTAATTAAATATCACGATTGCTTGTGTGATATTGGTTCAAATCGTACGAGAATTCCGTTCCAAACGGATGTATTTTTATGCAAAGCGAATTTCATACCGTTTATGCTAAAAATTGAATACACGGATTTCTATATGAATTACTTAGTAGCATTATAATAATTACTGTATTGCGTAGGTATTGCGCAATCATTACACTCGGTCTACAACTAATTCTTTATGAATCGAGTACCTCGGTATATTCGGCTTAACAAGTAGCTTCAGAACGACGAGTAAAGGACAGAATGGGGAGATCTAACTAAAGATTGGGGATATCTGGTTTGTGTTAGCCTAGCTGGCTGAGGGGTGGATGATTGCCGGCACTTGGGCGTGGAACCCGCACAAGCCCCTGCAGGGTCCCTTAAAAGCGGGGCCCTCCTTGTTGCTCGGGGTCGTCAATAAACCGACCACCTAACCTCATCCGGCGCAAACTACTTAAACCAACAAAAGGGTTCCCTTTGTCTTTGGAAGGATTTCCATGCTTGAATGCTGTAAAACCTTGATAGAAAACGCTAACTTCTATTCCGTCCTCTGTAAGAAAGACAGGGCCAGAATCAGTATAAAAATCATTCACTCATATGGAATAGCTGGGATATTATAAATATGTTACTAACACTCTAACATTTGACCAAAGTAAATGTTGCAAGATGCAGAATCGTGGGACGCCGCTCTGAAAAGGCATAATGAGATTGCACAATAATTTGTAACATCGCTGACTATGCCCGCAAAGGAGGCTAATGTCGTCATCAATTCGTACCAAAAGAGTACATGATTCTTCAAACACCGGCCTAAAAGAAAGGCGCCTCAAGACAACACCCATCATCAGAAACTCGTACCAAAAGAGTACGTACATCTCAATTATAAGCCTAAAAGAGAGGCGTCACAGGATCACATCTCGTAAAGAAGAGATAGAGTCTCGGGATGCAGTAAGTTCCGGAGGAACAAGGGGGGCCATTTAGTCACTTAGGAAGTTGGTCACCGGGTTTAGGCGGGCGCGGAGCCTTAACCCCCCTCGGCAGAGATGCTGAGGGTTTAAAAAACCAAAATTTAGCATTCAAAGAAACTATTATTTCATATAAACTCACGGGCTGTTGTAGAATCCTTTCGAACAAACCATCCCCGAGACCTTATCTACTTAGTTATAAAGAAGTTTCGTTTCAAAAATGTCTTATTTCGTAGATAGCAAATATATGTATTATTTTCCCCAGGAATTAATATGAACAGGTTCATGCACGTCTAGGACGAAACCATTCAAGGTAAGAATTTGCTAATACAAAGTGTTTATAATAATTAATTTCAGTGTTATTTAATATGTGTGAATTTTTCCCTTTGCACCGTTCGAACAATTCTACTGGTTTGCCTCCAAACGGAAATGTTTTATTTCTAATACACGAATTCTTTATGGTGAACGTATTTTATTGTAACATAAATGTATAGATTATTAGGTTCGTTAGATGTTTTTATTATGTAATATTATGCAATTGTTTCCACACTGCTCCTATAAAAGAATTTGAAGTTATTACGATACACAACGGGGTCCTTCATCAATTAGACGAATCATGTGCCAATTCAACGACGTATAACGAATAGTATATATTATATTTATCGAGATTTATTCGCATTTATTATTTCTAGTATAGGTTTTAGTATTGGTGTCAGGCGCCATTATGTGGCGGAGATAGTTCATATTCATAGCCCGACTGTAATAGGTATTTTTGTCGCGTAAGAGGTAGCACTTTTAGAAATATAACTGTGTTTTATGTTTCGTCCCTGACGAACAGGTTGGTATAGCTGTGGTTATTTAGGTAATACACTTAGTAAATGCGAGGGGCATTAGGTATTATCAATTTCGTATGCGATCCCAAGATGTTGGTTGATATTTTTAGTTAATATTGCATTCAAAAGCGCAATTTTCACAGAATAAATTTTTCAGTTAATAATTATTTTCAGTAAATGTATAGTTAGCACTGGCAGAGCATTAATATTGTATAGAATACATTATTTTTAATATTTCATAGAAGGTATAATATTTTATTCCGCGATCCTTTTATAGTTACAGCGTATCTGTCGACCTCAGCCGTTGCCACCCGCGCCATACAACTATTTTCGCTAACATCATACGGCAAATGACTTTATTCATTGCAATGAAATTTATATTATTTAATATTATTTTCCACGACGTATTTTTGACGGGTCACCCCATAGGATTCATCACATTGTTAGCCGCGGCCAGGAGTTGGCAAATCAATTGAACATAATAGCTAAAATTAAATTTCAACTCGCGGAAATTATCCTACTACGCTTTATAGTATATCCTAATACTGAATTAATCTTTTGAACATCTAGAAAACTTTAATAATTTGGAAGACCCCACTATTTACCTGGATCCACCACAGTGGTTGGCCGCGACCAGGAGATCGAAATGAAAAATATAATAATAAAATTAAACTCGCGTCAACTATTTTACGTCTGTATAATTTTTGCCTTTATAGAAAACATCTCTAGAAAACACCGTCATTTGACGAGGACCCTCTATCTCTCTGTGGATCATCACAGTGGTGCCGTTGACCAGACAGGAGCGTATTCGTTGGACTCAATTGCATAGTAAAAAAATCATTTTGGTTTAGTTAATATTATAAATGAAAGAAAATATTTGATTATAAAAGCGGTTTTATTTAAACAATTGCGGACCACGGTCCGCAACATCAACGAAAAAAGATTGAGCATTTATGTAAACCACGTACTAAGATTTAAAGGCAAACGTGATACTAGGTATTAGAAATTTCTTTAGTTTGTTTGTCGTATAGATAGTTGGCATTTTTATTATTTAATATTTTGTGAACGAAAATTATTGTAGTAATTTTGGTCCTTGAGATATATTTGAATTTTGAGCATGGCTTTGATTTTAGAATGCCTATTTCTCTGTAAAACAATTGCTCCATTTTATAGAATCTGTGATTTATTTCATAACTCATTCATTGTATATTTGGTTTGAATTCAAATGATTCACATTTGAAAAATATTTTTAATAATTGTTTGAATGCGTTCTCACAAGTATGCCACCGGCACGGCCTAGGCCATCGGGATTTGCGGATCGCAGTATAACAAATATGTAGTTGAAATTCAAACGAATCACATTTGAAAGGTTTTAATTATTGCATTTATTTTTCGCAAGTATACCACTGTCACGGCCTAGGCCATCGGGATTTGCGAAACGCAGTGTAATAGAGGAGCGAGCGCGAGCGCTCAATGTAACACTCCCCATACAATACCCTCCGGGTCATGTTTCGCCCGACCGCGTGAGTCCGCGAGATAGACCCGAGACGTCTTAGCATCTAAGGTTTGACAAGTTCGACCTTCGCGTTCGGGCTAGTACGAAAGGACAGTTAGCTTCACTGAAACGGATTCGCACGGCGCCCGAAATGCAAAAATATACACCTGTATTACGGGCAGATCACCGCGGCAGAGTTCAGCGCGCGCCACGATTAATTTCGGTTTTAATTTAATTTCTTATATTAATATAAACTAATAATTAACCCACGCTAGATAAAATCTGTTCAGTGGCAAATATTTTCGCTTACGAGTTATGCAATAGTAATTAATAATAATAGCAGAAAAATATAAAAGTAAAAATAAATATTAAAACCGGATAACAATTTAGTAGAAAATATAAACACGAGAATATATGAATCTAAAAGAAAAGAAGATATAAAAACGAAAACTTTTAGTATACCGGTACACAGGAATTATATTAAACGGATTTTGCCATGTGAACATTTGATATATATTTTATTTTATAAAAAAATTATAAATCCGATGTTTCATAATATTTACTTTTCTCTTTCGGTTGTGTACAATTATGATACAAATGCGAAAAA
>JADDOH010009672.1:40474-58533 GCA_016648135.1 Agrypnia vestita | reverse complement strand
TTTCGCTTGGAGCATAGTTTGGCTGGTTTGGCAGGGTTCATCCATTGCGATGAGCGCTTCCGATTATCGTACAGGATCCACTTTTCATCACAGGTAATGATTCGATTTAAAATCCCTTCATTATTGTGCCGGTTGAGTAATGCAACGCAGCAGTCAACGCGCGTTTGTTGATTTGCTTCACTTAATTCGTGAGGTACCCACCTTTCAAGCTTTTTCACCTTACCAATTTGCTTCCAGTGGATTAAAACAGTTTTATCACTAACACGGCAGCCTGCAGCGAACTCGGATTTGGTTTGCGATGGATCTGTTTCCACAATAGCCTTCAATTCTTCATTATCAACTTTGGTCTCCGGCCGTCCACGGGGCTTGTTCTGCAGGTCGAAATTTCCAGAACGAAAACGTTGGAACCAAAAACGCACTGTGTTTTCTTTTGCGGCACCGTCGCCATACACATCATTAACCCTTCGAGCCGTTTCTGCAGCACTGGTGCCACGGTGGAACTCGTACTCGTAAATAACGCGATATTTCAAGTTTTTCATTCTGTAAACTGAGTGACGCAAAGAAAAAAACAATTGAGGAAAAAACAAATGAATTATAATTTTCAAAACACAAATACATGAGTAAATAGCTGTATAAATTTGGATTTGGAATTCCTAACCAAAGAGAAGATATTTGAGATCAAATTTGCCAATACGGCAAAACGCCAATTTCATATGTAAGGACCTAATATTTTTTATTGTCTCTTACCCTTTTTACTAAGTAGATCTGTCCTCTCCTTATTTCCTCCCTATTCCTGATTCCCCTTTAGCTTTAATTCTCTGACTCACATGGTTTGTTCTTAACTTGAACCTTTAATTTTTTTTATAATGTCTAGTTCTTGTTGTTATATTTTAATACATAACATGTTAATTCTCTGAGAACTTGTAAGATGGTCTCTATACTATTCATGTGTTACCTGATTTTCATTTTTGCAATAAATAAATAAAAATAAAAATAGAACTATTTTTAAAAATTACTATGACTTCACAAAAAATTTATTCAGTATTCTTAAAAAATATTTAAAAATATTACATGAATGTGAACATAAAAAAACCTTTATATAAATAGGTACATAATACTTACACATATTTTCTCATAAACGATTATATGGGAAATTTATCTCATAATGAACGATAATAGTAAAATATGTAACGTAGTACAGGTGTCACAAAGTCTTAAATTGGTATTGTTGTAACCTTCGGTTTTTTCAAATAACCACCGGCGCACAGAACAATAAATAATGATTATTTTGAGTAAATTTCGGAAGTAGCAGGGGCCAAAGTAAACGGATATTCTCACTAAGGCCATCATTTTTTATTGCAACACGAATTCCTATTACGAAAATATTCGCTAACGGCCTTACTTGCATTATTTTATTAATGGGAAAAGTTTTTACTTCTATCCCTACAATCATTTAAAAATACAATAAAAATGTAAAAAATATTTAACAAGTATTGTTTGTATCATCAATTTAACGTGTCGCTTGAATCTTAAAGAGTCTGAGTCAAAATTTACAAAGCATAGTGACCACTTTCTTAGTCAATTTTTTATGGTATTACGTAAAATAAATACTTTATTGATTTTATTTTATTTTATTTTATTTTGTTTTATTTTATTTTATTTTATATATTTTATTTTATTTTATTTTATTTATTCATGGGAAACTAACAAACAGTACTTATAAAATCAGATTACACATGATTATTGAACAGTATATAAACCTTTTCTGGTTTGGGTCTTCTGGGGTATTATGCCGTGTTAACACCTAACACGGCATAATACCCCAGAAGATGCTGAGTGGCCGTGAAAACCTAAGAACGTTCGTAGTATAGAGACCATCTTACAAGTTTCCACAGAATTAACATGATATGTATTAACATATAGCAAAAATAACTTGAGTTATACAAAAAAAAAACAAAAAAGTGAATGTTTTGAGTTACGGGTGAACTATTAGAGTCAAAGAATTAAAGGTAAAAGGGGAATAAGGAATGGATAGGAAAGGACTAATCTACTTAATAAACAGGAGAAGAGATAAGAATAAAAAGAAGTGCAACGGATATATGTATAGTATAAAGATATCGTATATGATCATACGTGGGTTATAAAAGCAAAAGCAGCAATATACAAAAAATTAAAATAATATTTTGCATTCAATAACCGATGATAACTAATTTAAAATATAAATTTTACTAAAATATAGATTTTAAGGATTTTTTCTTCCAAACTTATGTTTCCTATAAATTTATAGACTATATTTCCTATAAAATCTCGAATTGGGTGCCTCAAGACCGGCAATACTACAAAAATTGTTTACTTCAAAATGTCTACTCTGACACTCAGGAATGTGCCTCGGGGCTAGTGTATTAACAACATTCAACGTAAAAAGTTATATCATAAGACATATTAGACGGGACGCATATATTATTTATGCGTAAAGTTTATATGAGAAATGTCAAGACATCTGTCAAATAAATATAAA
Source organism: Agrypnia vestita (assembly GCA_016648135.1). Classification (NCBI taxonomy): domain Eukaryota; kingdom Metazoa; phylum Arthropoda; class Insecta; order Trichoptera; family Phryganeidae; genus Agrypnia; species Agrypnia vestita. Next base: position 56,015 of record JADDOH010009672.1, on the reverse strand, counting down.
TATTTATTTCATTATAAAGTAAATATTGACTTTATTTTTATGTTCTAACACTTTGGATATTATGGATGGAAATTAGCACATGTTTGTGAACCAAATTGATTTCTAACAACTTTTAAAAGACTATGAGTATATACTTTTCTATACATATAAATCTATACATATGTCTGTCTGTCTGTTCTCTATAAAAATCTATACCGTTTATCCGATTCGATTCAAACTTTTCATACTTATGCTTTAGGACCCGGCGGGTAACATAGGCGACATTTCCCCCTATTAGTTTAACCATTCCCCTCAGCTGATATATTTTCGATGCAAATCTGTACCGTTTGACCGATCGAACTCTAAATTTGGAAACTTATTCTTAATGACTCGGCGGGTAACACGTGTGATATTTCCGCCCTATCATTTTAACCCTTCCCCTCCGCTGATATATTTTCGATGCAAATCTGTACCGTTTGACCGATTGGACTCAAAATTTGGAAACTTATTCTTAAGGACTCGGCGGGTAACATATGCGATATTTCCCCCTATTCTTTTAACCCTTCCCCTCCCCTGATATATTTTCAATTCAAATCTAAACTTATTCTTTAGGACCCGGCGGGTAATAAAGGTGACATTTCGTCCCTCCCCCTTTACCGTTTCTCCTCTTCCTGATATATGTTATATTTTATAAATATTATATTTTATAATATTACATAGTATAGCTTTACATACTTTTTAAGCAGAATGATAAGTGTATAAAAATTTACTAAAAACAACGAATAACGAAAATTACGTAAGATTGACAAATAATAATTGAAGTTATAATCAATTTTATAATACCTAATGATTTATACGCCTGAAGTCTTTCATAAATTAGTCTAGAACTAATTTTAGTACACGGAAATTAATCCCGAAAGCTACAGGATTGTACCTACATACTCATCCCGGGATCTATAAATACCGTAAATTGGGCTGGAATCAGATGGGGATCATATACACATGCTTACAGGGAGGAAAACAATGAAGAATTAACGACGATATTTATTAATTATTTCCAAATTTCTGGAAAATTTTCAAGGAAAATTTTATAGTGAGTAGAAAACTACACTACAGAAATATTTTGAATTGTACTAAATTGCAATTTGAAAAATATGCTTTCTCTCTATTATATATACCTACACAAAGTCGCTGGACATAAACTAAAGCTGGAACAATATTCAGTTAATTGTTAATATTCTTTATTTGCGGTATTTAGTATTATTTCTAGCTAGCTAATAGCTAGTTAATTCGCGTTTGTTTCTATGGTAACTTACACGAATTCACAGGTCTCAGGGTTAAAGCAGTATTATTGTATTCAATGATATTTACTCCCTTTCTTTTAACTCGTAGCGTCTGTGGTTTGTTCTCTGCCGGAAAAACTTTGGATCGATTTTTAACCCTTTTCCCGTGATCCAATCGACTGAAACTTTGCAGGCAGACTCTTACCAACGGTAAAAATAATCTCATAATTTTTTGTTTAAAAAATTTAATAATCATAGTATAATTTCGGATTTTTCGAAATTTTAATGTTTTTTTTTTTCAAATTGGAATCAATACAAATGAGTAATGACCCCGACGCGTGCAATAGGCACGAAACCTGATCCAATGAGAAATGGAGTTTAATCTTCGCATGCGAGCTCACCGATTGTACTCCTCATAGGACCAACGCCGCCCTGTCGTGTAGCGTCCACACTTGCGTCAAATTACTTCTTACCATTCTTTCCTCTTTCATTCCCTCAACATGCCCAAACCACCTGAGCGAGCCTTTTTATTATAAATCAGAATTTAAAAAGAGAATTATCTCTTCACTGTGTTTAGATCATTTTAGTTAGTCCACCCTCTGCCTTCTGTCTTTTATCGAATATACTTCCCAAATACACAAATTATATAATATTTTATGTGAATATTCATATAAAAAATTTGTACAGTTTGAAACCATGCGTGATATGGGCTAACCATCAAAAATAATAATTTCGTTGTCTGTCTCCGAAACTTCCTGTGACGACCATAATTTCGTTCAAATTCACGGCTAAAAAACTGAATTACACGGCTGGAAGCAGAGCGCGATCTTCAGACGCTCAAACGCCGGCACGACACTCTAGCGACATTGCTACCACCGCATCTCCGTGGACCGCCAAAAATATACTAAACATATATACTAGGGCTTATCAAAGACATGAACCATATCATGTTCCGTGATTTTTGACGGGCGTACTGTTTGCATGATAAATAAATACAGAGGCTTATCTCTGGTGAGCCTGTAGCCAATTTCGCAATTCAACCGTACCCAGTGCTGAAATGAAAATCTCCGATTTTTTCACCCTTTCTCGTAGTAAGTTACCCGGCAATAACTAACGAAATTACTTGATATAATTTTCCCTCCCTCTCAGACATAAAGAACCGGTTATGACTATTTCATTTCCGTTGATTTTGGACAGATTTATTCCGCGACTTAAACATCGACCATTCCCAGAGCCGGAGAAAGATACGAAAATAGTAAAGACGCGAATTCGGCGCCTTTACACGAAGTGGGAATAAATCACACTTATTTAAGGCCTGGGGCTGTTAATGGGTAGGTTCTGGAAAAATACCCTTTAATTGATATAAATCATAAATCTGAAACCTTTTGATATAAGGGAGGGAGCCGAGTGCTGAGTGCTGCGATAACGTTAGCCTCCATTTCTCGGAGGCTTCATTCTTTTAAGTCGTCAGTTCCAAGGGTTGAACTTTCAATGTGAAATATCAAGAACTGAGTTGATTAAGCATTAACAAAATAAGATGCATATCTAAATAATCTTTATTATTTCTGGTTAAACCAGTTATAACTCTGAGAAAAATTAATTATTCAATTCTAAAATTCTTGTACGATACAATGTTTATACGAGTGGAAAATTTAAAACTCTGGAACTGGATTAATAAAATTGTCAAAGGTAGGATATTTGTACAAAATAATCATTTTTATTTTTCGTCGAAATAGTTGTACCTACTTCTGAGAAAAACTAATTATTCGATACTGGAAATCTTGTATTACATTTATTCGGGTGGAAATTAGTACGCACAAAACATTATTTTTAATTTTTGTACGATGGTATAATTTATATGACAGTACAATTAATATAAAAAAAATTTGAATAAAAATAAAAATCTTTAAAAACAACATCATTCATAAACTTACTTTTAATTTTGGGAATCGAATCAATTATAAAAATGTCTGATTATAGCGTATGTATTATCATTTAATATATTATATGATACAATTGCTTGGCATATAAACTAGCCTGTCATATAAATGCTGGCATACATGATTCCATCGTACAAATGTTACTGGAAAAAATTCCGCACATTATTCCATATAACATAAATCACAAAAAAATTATGATGAGAGAAATAATATGAACTTATCACAAATGATTAGCTTATTGGTTCATTTCATTATACCTTCGTTGCTCATCAAGAGTTAGGGCAACAGAAAGAGGGATGGTCCTAGAAAAAACTGCCACAATCATAATTAAATTATTTGATGACGGTGCTGTTGAAGCTTAATCAATGGACAGTGAGAATATGTAAGAAGGTGGACATGGTGAGAGTTGTACATTAAGACTGAGAAATAGATGCTCTATTCCCTTTGTCCACCCCTGTAAGGAAACAGGGTAAGTTAGTCGGGAATTTTAGTTACCGGCTTCATAAAGCAATTCTTTAATTTTAATTGAGCATTAATTTCATCATGTTGTAGGCTTGCAAAGTGAAATTAATTATTTTTAAAATGAAAAATATATATATATCATTAGGTGCACTTTGTTAGGGAAGGATTTGGTGATTTTGGCATTGTTTGTAATATAGAAAACTGAAAAATGATTCCAAATTCCTTGAAATCGTGTTTATAAATGATATCTGCCACCCACACAAGCCTAACCAATTCAACTCGGTGGTACTTTAATACCACGTAAGTATCTATGTGAAAAATTGATTTAATATTCGTTTCATAACCACCGATGGTTATTCACCTTTGTATACTACATTCTATTTAAATTACAAAAACCACTTTCCATACTACATTGTATTCAGATTACCAAAACCATTTTGAATTCTTCATTATATTTAGATTGGAAAAACCACTATATATTGACGCAGTACATACAATCAACAAATAGGAATTGAAAGGGGTAAATATCGTATTGTGTGGTGCAATTCTGAATGGAAAATGTACGGGAGCAATCTCTTCGTGTATCGTGTTTTATTACCAATCGATCCAAATATAAAAAAATTATCAAAAAAATAATAAATTAGAAGGGACAATAGGTAATCTTTTAAATATTTTTAAATTGTCACGGGTCGTGGCTGCAAGAGACAAATGAAAACAACTATTTCGCAATATATCACTAGTATATGAACACTTTATTATATCTGGGAACCTTTATTTATCGCTCGTAGAATATTTAATACTCACTTGTAATAATCGCATTTATTTATTTCACCTCTAAGGTGAGCACTCGCTTCCTTATTTCGCTCGATATCTATCGCTTCGCAATTTCACAACTGGGCACACCTGGCCGGCGTCTCGTAAATTACTTCGCACTGAACAATCTGGTAAAACAAACTCAAACTCTCGCGCCGCGGCGATTTCCGGGTATTTACACCTAAACGCTGGTCTTATTTCGTACTCTCGAGAATATTCTTTTCTTTTCGTGTGTTTAGGAGAAGGTTCTTGTTTTTATAAGTCGTTGACGATTCCCGAAGGTTGCAAATAATTTGTAGAGAGTTCTCGATCCTTATATAGTGTTGTTCCAAGTGACATATTACCAGGCATCCGAACAGTGGGTTATTCCTTTATCTTTCCATTTCGTTACAATATTGTGAAACCTTAAGATGTGTTTTGTACGTGGTTTTATAGATATTGCTTATTAGTGATTTTTATGGATTAATGTTGTGCTCTTACGAGAAATTCCCGTGGCCGGTCATGCTATCGGTTTTCTTTTATTATTTTGTGATATAGAAATTCTGTACTTTTCAAATAACATCCCGTGGGTGGGAGATAATTGACGACTGTAACTCATTTGCAGCCAATTTTTCCCTGGTTATTTCCTCCTAACGAATATTTTGGTGGTACTAGGAATTTTTAGCAATTATTGTGCTTCTAGGTTTTATTTGTGCGAGTTCACCAATTCAATCGTAAGAACATCCGCAGATTATAAAAAAAAAAAAATTCTATAGTACATGTCTTAAATTTGGGAATCTTTCGTTTATTTGAATGGATTATGCTGGAGACATCTGTATGAATGACACATCTCATGAATTATAGTATACATAGATTTCGCAGCTGGTAATGATACCTCTATATTTTTAAACTATGTTTGTAAAACAAACCTACATATAAAAATAGTGCTAGGTATTATTTAAGGCTAGACATTTTTCCAAATGTCAAATTTCGATGTATGGTGTAATTGAATCCTGCTCTTTCAATGTGATAACGAGACGTCAATAAACCTTATTTCATATAAACATTGCACTAGCGCGTATATTTACGTATTTGTCGCAAAACAGTAAGGCTGCAAGAAACTCAAACATAGAAACAAGAGACTCGTGCTTGTATGTTTTTTGTCCGAATTCTGAATGTTTTGACTCTAGAATTTAAAATCAAATATATTTTTGAAAATGACAAGATCCCAATTAGCCTAAAAAAAGCATTTGAATCATGCATACTGCCAGTGATGACATATGGAGTGGAGACAATGGTCGTTACAAAGAAAAGTATAGAAAAACTCAAATGCACGCAATGATCCACGAAAAGATCCATGCTTGGAGTAAGCCTAAGAGAAGAGACGCAGAACTAGAGTAGTAGATATCATAGATCGTGTAGCGATGCTAAAATGGCAATGGGCAAGGGTATGTTGCAAGGCAGGATGCTACAAGATGGCCTACCAGAGTTCTGAAGTGGCGACCTTGGGAAAATAAAAGAGGCATCGGAAGACTTCAAAAGATCCACTGTGGGGGGAAAGAAATGGCTACAATTAGCAAATAACAAGGAAGGATGGAAAGGTATGGAAGAGGCCTATATCCAGCAGTGGAGAGATGAAGGCTGAAGAAGAAGAATGTCGCATAAGCTCATTAAGCACACTTTCGGCTGAAATGTCATAATACTTGTGAATTTAACTGAATTCTAATAATTTTTAATGTAAAATTAAGAAAAACTACATTAATACTATATACTGTAATTAAATAAATGAACAATTATTTTTCTTTAATCTTTTAATCTTTAACTTGACTTACACATCACATGCAAAATCCACGTTAACAATACAAGAAGACCGCAAGCCCTCCAAGGTCACCAAATTGGATAGTGACGCAGGAACTAACGTCTGTTTAAACGTACAAATATAGGAAAAAAAAGTAAATTCATATAAAACTTCTCAAAAAACCTTATAATATGCGATGAATCAATTTCTTTCGATAGTATAATATAATAATATTTTTTATTAATGTCAAATTTGGCGTACAAATAAGTGAAAAGGAATAATCGGCCATAGGTATACGGCATTCTGATTTATAAAAACATGATTTATTAGCACATTTAATACTTTGGAATTTTTATTTTTAAATAATAATTAACGTTTTTTCATAAAAAACTAACTTTTAATTAGTGACTAATGCCGAAAATACGGGAGTAAATAGAATATATTGTTCAAAACAACCAATTTATATGGATTTATATAAATAAAAAGCATTTTAAAATCACCAAAAACGTAAAAATTTGTTTCAAGTTTAAAGATTTATAACTTTTTAAATATTTAACATTTCTAAATTATTTTAGTACGGTTTATTTAATCATCACAATTCTAGCTTTAAATTTGTAAGAAAACATATTCTGCGTACATGTAAATATTCAGAACCTTTTGATTTTAAACTGAAAACTGATAACGAATTTAGATCCCATTTTAGGTTCCATCATTGACTTTCAACATCGTGTCGAAAGCAATTGTTAGTAATTCATAAGGCGGAATATCCTAAAAAAACTCTCACTAAATATGACTTGTTGAGACTGCAATGAACTGTTCTCCGTATTTAAAAAAAACATTATTTTATTCAGATAAAACAAATTATATGAATCTATTAGAAATATCTATCAAAATAAATATTTATTAAAAAACCTTTTTCATGCTGATTAATTATTTTATAAAAATGAAACTTTGAAATAAAATATATCTCCTCGAAAGATATAGAAACATTGAAATACAGAAAAATATGCAAAACCATAAAATAATTTGTATTAAAATTCATTAATCATGAACATAATAATAAATTTAATACATTGCAGGATCGCAAGGGAAATCACGAGAAGCGCCAATTTGGCTACCGGACAAATTGAGAACATTAAGAGTTTTGAGAAATGAGAAGAACGGACGGTCTTTTGTTTAGCACCAGTGTTGATAAATTATATTTTTTTTCAATAAAATTATAATTTTCATAAGTAATTACATTAATTATTAAAAACCAACATCGCGAACGCATGGATTCCTTTATACAGCCGTTGAGTTATATATAATGGACTTCCTGGTGACATGAAGAAGATAAATTATATAGGACTCTTCAATATGAAAGTGAAAGGACTTGTGTTCGAGAGAAAATAGTCCGTAAATAATGATTTTTCAGGAATTTTATGTGCTTATCTATAATTTAAGTTTTACATTTATTGTAAAGGTATATAGTTGTGGTTAAGTAGATATTGTATAGTTTTTATTTATTTTATTATATTTCTAAAATTTGTTATTAAAACTCAAATATTGTAATTTAAAAAAAAAACAATTAAAAACTCTATCACTTTGTTGAGCTGAAACATTTTATTAAACGAAAGGATCGCAAAGATAATCGATTCCTAAAATATCATAATTAACGCAGTTATCGAGCCCAAACTGGCATTGCAGTCTTCACTTTTCTTGAAAATCCCACTCTTTAAAATTGCCAATTCTTTTGTAGACTGCTCAGACCTAATCAAACATCGATTCGATTGCCATCCAGACTAACTAGAAATTACCTTTCAATTAGTCTTCCAAGATTTGATGCGAAACAGATTAATAAAATCTCAAAATAGGACACATTTTTCTGCAGAGCTTCCCCGCACTTCAACACCAATTTCAAGAAACTTGACTTATTCAACATAACAATCAGTGCAATCAAAAGTCACCAAATAAACATTACATTTTTCAACTAACTACTATCACACATTTTTTAATTCCATCCCTACTCCATTTTCCCTCCACTCCTCCATCCGACCCCTCTCGAATTTACTGGTACGTTGTTTTGCAATATTTATTTATCCTGTATTTCTGTCATATACCTTAATTCGATATTACTACCACTACAAACGCTAATATAATGGATTCTTATAATTGGCTCAATCTTTATGTAGCTCTTATTTTGTTTTGCTTGTTTAAAAGAAGTTGTATGAATCCCAAATTAAATTAAATTAAATAATAGCTTAGTAATAAAATTTGTCGCTAAAACCTCTCATTGAAAATGATACCTAATCCGTTGGATAAACAGAAAAATCGTATAGAAAAGAATTATAATGAAAATTAAATGATCTATAAAAAAGTCAGTGGCGAGATATATCTATGTTTTGAGAATAACTTACACCAACAATTTTGGTCTATAAAATTTCATCAAATATATACCTAAGACTTTCCAGCAATTCAGTATTGATCCTTGTCAAATTAAACATCTTATTATCCAGATCATTAAATTAAATATCGTAAAAGATATGATGGTGAGTTTATCACTATAAAAACGGAATAGTACCGTGCGAAGCCGGGTTGCTAGTATATAATAATGTAAAAAATCGCATGGTTCCTAAGTAGAAAAGGCAATAGAATTAATAATTTTCTTCACAGTTGTCAAATATCCAACGTGTCTGATATTCCAGTATCATGGACATTAACGACGTCATCAGAGTATCCGCTTCTGTTCGTGATATAATAATTCAAATCAGAAACAATTATCGCCGGAGTTAATCTGATTATTGCACGCTCCCGAGAAGGAAATTGAGATTGTCGCTTTTAAAAATGTTGGTTTAGGAAATGAGCTTAATCCGTGCTTCATCTTGACATCTTTATCTTTAGAATTCAACAAAATGTCGTCTGGTGAATATTTTGCGATCTTCCGGCGTAATGGATTTAAATGTTGCCGTAATTTATTTTGTAGAGGATTCAACTTACTTTTGCAGAAACGGCATTTGTCATATGGAGCAGTCCAACGTCGTTTTTAGTGGCTCTAAAATTGCTTTACGTTTTTTGTCTCTAGGCATTCTTTACGAGAGTTTTTGTGGCAGTGGGTTTTACATTCGCTAGTTTTTGTTGCGTTAGGTCTTTTTTACCTGTTTTTTTTATATCTCTAGGATATATTTACATGATTTATTCCGAGGCTTGAGGTTTTTTTTAAGGTAATGCAGAAACCAAAAGGAAGTGACTATTGTCTATTGATATTTCTTGAAAATGTTGTATATAGAGAAGAGCGTTCCATAATGTGATATCTAAGGTTTAACAGCATTTAATTAGGCTTTTGACAAATATTACCTGTTTGGTTAAAATTAGTGACTCAATATGTTCCGCATAATCTGCCATAATAATTTAATGTTCCAATACTAGATCTGCGATGGAAAAAATTATTCACGATCATCATCCACATTCTATTGTCCTAGTAGCATCGGGGACCCAAAAACTCGACATTTTCCTCTGTGTTGTGTTGTTTCCATATGAGTTAAGCAGTCAAGAACCATCCTGTTTTCGTACACTTTTCACATCTTAATCTGGGGCGACCCACAGTTCGCTTTTGTTCCGAGATTGCCAAGATGATATTTCTTGGCACTGTCATTCGTAGTACACGTCCATGCCACCACATTTTTGATTTTTCTATAAGTAATAATAGGGACTCCATGCCCAGTGTAACTTAAGTTGACACTTCTCACTCTTTTCACCGGTATGACTCCTTCTAACGTAGAAAAATCATATCGGCAACTTGGATTTTTGGTCTCACTCTCTCCGTTAGGATCCAACTTCGATGGCAGTATATTAGAGTGGGTCTGTGTACTGATTTACTTATTTTATTATTACTGAGAATCATATAGGTATATATGCATGCGGTATATCACCTTTGTAGTCCAGTCGGCTGGGCACTTGTCTGTCTGTCTAAGGTCTGTCTTGGTATTATACCTTTGCTGGTATCTCTTGACACAACCACCCATTTTCACCTTAGCCGATGTGTCTTGACATTATCCGCCCATCTCCATTTTGGTATTGGATCTACATAGATGATTCTCGGCTCCCTATTTTGGTTAACGGTTTTTCTTGTGTATTCCATGAGTTAACTCAGCATCGACGACATATCCAGGTTGGCCTATCATGTTAGCAATCATCCGCGAGATCTGGCAGCAGGCACCCTTCATAGTCCTTGATTTAACAATTTGTTCTGCGGGCTCCACTACACGCGGATCATGCGTTGCCACATTTAAAAGGTGTGTTCTCTTTCACTCCGGTTCTCTCAGAATTTCATTATTTTAGTAACATATAAAAAAATCGGGTAGATGAAAATCCTGACTAGTGTCATTTTTGTTTTCTTGGTTCCATACACGTATGTAGGTGTACATGTGTACCAATACATTTTTTAAATTTAAGTTTTCTTAAAATGTTTAGTATTAGTACTGTATTCTGTTTTCATAATCGTGCTCAGGTATTGCAAACGCTTATTAAGTGCAATGTCGAATAGGCCTCGTGAGCGAGGAAAATAAAACAACTGCGAGCAGTATTTGTAGCTGGAAGAACTACTGGTTTGCTCGGTGGATATTTTCAAATTGATTTTTTATTATATAGTATTATAAGCGTTGTAAGCGTTAGAGGTTAAAAACCTTTTCATGAAATGAAATATAAAATTTAAACATCAAATAGCATTATTTTATCGTAGTAGGATATGAAATATTTCTGTGAATAATTTTCAATTTTAGAATCAATCAATTATCAAGTTATTATAAAATTTTAAATTTGTCTTTTTTCTCCTTATTTTCCTTTTCTTAAAGAATCCTCAAATTATCAAGTCAAATCCTTTTTTTATGAAAAAACTAATGAATATATTAGCTGGAATTCATGTACAAAAATTATTTTATATAAATTGTTTTCTGCTCTTATTTTTGGGAAAATAATCTACATTAAATGTTAAAATGGTATAAATGTTTGTTAGTTTTTTATGAAAGTTTAATCCAGCTTCACTTAGAACTGACGTGGGCTTTATAAATAACTGATTACTTGTGTATTTTTTCCAATAAAAAATTCTCTCCCAAATTATATATAAAATACCCGGATTTACGCTCACCGTAGTTAACCTGTATCCGAGTTTTTTCTATTTGATAAAAAATATCTATGGTGCAAATATTCACAATAGAATAATATGCCTACATTTTTTGTTTTTTACCATTTTATACTCATGCTACTAAATGAAAGGAATAGAGTTTAGAGCCACTGTTTTAAAGAGGATATAAAATGGTGGAGTAATTGAGTAGGTTCGTTATGAATGTGTATGAATGACGCAAAAGGGTCCAGCCTCTAACATCTGAGCTCCCTTCGCTATTCGATGTGTGAATGTAGGTGTGTCGCTGTATGTGTGTTGTGAGTGTTGTGTTTAAAATTGCAAATAGCAAGGCACAAGATTAAAGGAATATAATCACATAATTAAAATAAATTAATATGAATTTTTATATTACTTTCTTTATTTTGTTGTTAAAATTGTGCACCTGTCATTGGTGATGTCATCAAAGCTGAGAAAAAATGACCACATTGTTGCCGTCGAGCTCTTTCCGGCAAGGCTTTCACTGAATCCGCAAACGTGGAATTCCACCATAAGGCTGTGTTTGACTGTGCCAGAGACCTAAGTGCCTGTGCCAAATTTTATACGATTTTCATCGTATTTCTACTGTTCGTATTCTTTGGATTTGAAATCATTTTATTTACAGTTTTTTCTATATTATTTACAATCTTTTGTCGTTTGCACACTAACATTGAAACTATCCACGCTACACGTGATTTTAGGCTAAATTTATATATTATATTTACGTACTTCCTTTTCCTCCCCCAACCTCTCCCCCTCATGTGCATGATATGCACCTCATATCATGCACATACCATCGACAAAATGTATCACTGTATTGATAGGCTTCCAAAGTATCCAAAGCAAAAGGCACAAACACTGCAATACAATATTTCATTATTCTATGCAAACGTTCAATTCAAATGAACATAATAACAATACGCTCTCATCATGTCCAAGGGTGACTGCAAATACATTCCTCAGGCATCTCGGTCTCAATACAAATCACACTAACCCAAATTTAGTTGACTAACACATCTTTTCTGAAATCACATTTGGTCTGAATCTAGTCTAAAATTGCATTTCGTTCTTGGATGGACGAGACACCGCATGGGTCACGTATAAAAATATGCCCGACAGCCACAAATAATGCGAAGAAGTTTTGATATGCAATGTTTACAACTTCTAGTAATGGCGTTTGTAAACGGGTGAGACTCGCATTTCTCGTGTCGGAGACTTAGCGATATAAATATCAATTTGTTATTCTTCTTTTTTTACAAAGTAGAATGGATAACATACCTATGACAGTGTCTCCACTTTTCTTTGTGCGACTTTTGTACACTCCCTATCAAACTGCAAACAATTTTGAGATTATAAAAGAGTTAAGGTTATTATTACGGTCTTTAGACATATTTATGTATTAAATAAACAGTTCGGCCTACACCTCCGCCGTGATAGGACGCTCTCCTGATGACGCTGAATAAGAAAGATTTCAGCGAAACGTCGAGATTTGCTTCTCAGTAAAATATACGGTTCGTATAAAAAATCCGTTTTATTTAACACGTAAAGTTTGAGATTTCACCAACTCGATATAAATACATCCGATCCATTCTACGATCTACATTCGACAGTATCATTACCATAATCATCAGCGGTGGAGTATCGTCATCATCCTAATGAACATTAGCGGTCCTCTAAGATAGTGGACATGACAACAACTTCTCACAGCGAGGGTTTAGGGTTCCATCCTTGGTAAGATTACATTTAATTATTGATGCAAAGAATACGAATATCGAACCTACTATTCGGCGAATATGAATACGAGTACGAATAATTCAACAACGTAATAAATAAATAAATTTAATAATTAAAATTTATCACCGGCAAATTTTTGTTCGAAAAGCGCAACATTTGTAACTTCTCAGGCATTAGACGATTTATTTTATCCGTTTGTTTGTACATTCCCAGTGGTCGAAAATAAATATTACTTTTTCACGCTTACGAGAGATCATGTTATTAGATTTAATTTGAAATTATTTTATAAGAGTTAACACTTTTACACAGAATGGAAATAAAATGAAACTAACAATAGGTATTACAAAACAAAATCTACATGTAATGAGCACGTAACCTTATTAATATCCCAACGAAACTTGATGAAAGAACTCATTTAATGCTGTGAAACAACTTGAGAACTCAACAAATCCATTCATTCAATGTTGGGGGAATCCCCGATAATAGAGTGCGTAGTGCATAGGTGTATTCGGATACACGGTGCACAGCCAAACCGTAATTTGCCTTGCGTTCAGTTATAAATAGTTTGTTTTTAATATTCGTGATGATATTCGACGAATGCGAATATTCAGTAAATATCTACTATTCGGCGAATACGAATATTTGCATTCGCTTTCGTTGCATCACTACTTTTAATCTCAGTAATTCACTCAAGCCCGGGTGTTTTGTGATGTGTTTCATTTCAATAATTGGGCCTCTCTGCCAGTTGAATCGTACAAAAATCAACAATCAACTACTGGATGATATGCAATATATCTCTACCGTATCTGCGGTCCTCCGAGTACGGAGTAATTGATATGTATTTTCAAATATTTTAGGGAAATTTAATCACGCGTAATCTCTGATCGATTCAACGTGAACGTTTGTTTTGTATTTTAGTAAATATAAAAAAATATATAATGAAATTATATATGATTACTTTACTAGTTAAAATATTATTGAGAAGGAATGATTCGAAACTTTGGTACATTTTTATTTATTAAGTACCTTACCATAATTTAAAAAAAAATATTTTTAGTTTTAAGATGTATAAAAATACATCACTGATTTGTATTAATAATTCAAAAACATACAACGGAATAGAATAATAATGTTAAATAATAAGAATAAATAAATATACTGTCAATTAGAAGTTGGTTTTAAAAATTTCACAGATCTTTGTTCTGAAAAATTACAACTTCACAAATATGAATGTGATCTTGAATATATATAATATACTATAATAACATTTTTATTATTTTCTGTTGTAACACTATTACCTTTTAAATTAATATTATAATAATAAATTAGTTAAAATATTTTTAATTTGCATTAGAACATCGTCCGATGTAGCATACTCCACTGCGAAATAATACTTTTTCTAAAGTAAATTAAAATATATTTTTATACAAGTATTTTTTACGAGCAGGACCTCACTCACGCTAGCTGTGAATATTTTATTAAAAACAAAAATATATTTAGTTACATAAAAGGCGACATATTTGTGTTAAAATTTTGCTTCAAATCACGTCTTTCACGTTTAATTCATGTAACCCAAATATATTATCATCAATTAATTTCAGGATTCCAACCCGTTTCACAAGACACAAGGATCTCACGTAAGGGGACTTTGCTCACGTCGGTAACTTAACCATTCTGTGAATCCGCAAGGCTTTTGACATTAAATTCGGTACCCTTACTTGTGACGGATTACTTTCACATAAATTCACATGTTTCAAATATGAGAATAACCGAACTTGATAGATATTAACAGATATTCCGCTAGCCAGGGCAGATTCATTCACCACAATAGCTAGACCACTTTTCTGACAACGCGAGCTAGCTGATACGTCATTGATTCGGTTTTAACGATTCAAAGACATTTATATTAAATAAAACAAAAATTAATATGATATAATCAAACATAATAATTCAATTGTCCGTGCGTCCGCCTGTCTGTCCGTAACTTAGGGTAACGTCCGTTATTTCGTTCGAATTCAAGCTAAAAAAAACCTAATTAAACGGTCGCAGACGGGGCTTGAACCCCGGGCTGGAATATCCGAACCAGCCTCCTAACTCATGTTGCTACCGCCGCCTCTCCGTGGACCACCAAAAACATGCTACAAATATATACTAGGGCTTAGCAAAGATGCGAATTAAGGTTCATTCATTTTTGAGGGGTTATAGCTAGTAAATAATATAATTGTGAAACAATATAAATTTTGATAAAACTAATGTACGCATACAAGGCTCTGTACACTATAGTTTACCACTTCGCCCGAATTAGACATTTGATTCACAAACACACAATCGGCCCGATTCTGAAAATAACAATGTCTGGATCTTTAAGATCTTTATCCCAACACTTAATAGACGATAATAAAAATTAAAAATGTCCAGA
>JADDOH010009672.1:0-40464 GCA_016648135.1 Agrypnia vestita | reverse complement strand
CAATGTCTGGATCTTTAAGATCTTTATCCCAACACTTAATAGACGATAATAAAAATTAAAAATGTCCAGAACGGCTCAAATACACTGTATCAAAAGATGATATAAGAAAGATTGTTTCTTACAAACGTATTAATTTATTCATCCACAGCGTCCAGATGAAATATCATGGCTAAACTTGTCATGACCGCGTTCGGCGTTACCGCGTATTCAAATCTTCCCATCTTGACATTTTTTGACAGATATGTCTGGATCTTTAAGATCTTTATCCCAACACTTAATAGATGATAATTAAAAATTAAAAATAAAGGAGACATAGCTTTACGTCGGTGTTTGTTTCTGTAAGTTTCTACATGAGATAGATATAAAAGGAGGGAGAAAGATGTAAATTGTTATCTGTCAAATGTCCAGAATACGCGGTAACGCCGAACGCGGTCATGACAAGTTTAGCCATGATATTTCATCTGGACGCTGTGGATGAATAAATTAATACGTTTGTAAGAAACAATCTTTCTTATATCATCTTTTGATACAGTGTATTTGAGCCGTTCTGGACATTTTTAATTTTTATTATCGTCTATTAAGTGTTGGGATAAAGATCTTAAAGATCCAGACATTGCTATTTTCAGAATACGGATGAATGTCTTGAAGTTGACTAAGCGTGCTAAATAGGATAGCAAGAAGCACTTTTGTGAAAATAAAGAATAATTTTTGCAAACAAGTACCCGTTGAAAGGCAATAAGACTTAACACTTTACATAATACAACTTTACACGACAATAAACTTTACACGAGAGCAATATCTTGAAATATGTAAAAAATATCACCTACTTACCTCTGCAAAAACGTCATGAAATAGCAGACCTAATTTTATTGCTAAAAATATCCTCAGGCTCAATAGGTTGTCCCGAATTATTATCCAAACTCTTAATCAATGTTCCTGCTAAAGTTCTAAGAACCAACCCTCTTCTTTTTACTCCCCTTATTTCTATCTTTTTATATTCTACAGGCAAAACTCATACTCGTGGCGAACTTGCACTCACAAAAAAGTATAATTTAGACTTATTTCAAAATAACCTTACTTATGTGCCACGCTTGCTTTCCAATCCATTTTTCAAATATAATATATGTTATTATTTTCCACTCAATCAATTATATATAGTTTCATCAATATACTATATCATATATATATATATACACCACGCAAATACGATATTTTGTAACTACCAGTGAAAACCTGTAATTGGCTTTCTTTATGTTTCACATTCTTTGTATTTTCTTCATTATTGTCAGCTGTTGGTTTTCCGAATAAATATTAATAAATAAATATTTCGGAACATGTAGATTTTATATCTAATAAAGTGGTGTAAACAAAGTGATTTGTGTTTTATTTTGATAATAATGTCACCACAAAGTTCAAACCTTCATTCAGAATAAAAAATATTCTTCGAACAATTAAAATATTACGATCTGATGCGATTAATATAAAACAAAAGCGATTAAAATAAGTTGGTTAATTTAAAATGAATGGCTTGATGCGAGATTCTCTCAAATTATTTTTTAAAATGTTTTAATATTTAGCAACTTTTTAGTTAGACATTTAAACTGTTAACTAGAAACAAACTTCATATTTAACCGCTGTGTTAAAACTTTTAATATCTACCGCTTCACCATCAGAAGAACTTGTAAAACTTCAATATTTTTTTTAATTAAAAAGTTAAATTATATTATAAAGTCAAACGATATCTTCTTATTCATTATTTTTGTATTTTTGAACATGTGATGATTATAAAATATATAAAAAGCGATTTACATACATAAATTTATCAGCATTTAGCTTGAGAACGTTTAAATTGTATTTGATGCATTTTTTCTATTGTACTAGAAGCTTCTCTGTAAAGGTTTTAAACTATACGTCATCAGGGAACGAGAGACGGCCAAGGAGCCGAGAATAGTATTAGGTTAAATAATTTTCCGAATAACTCACAAAGGCGATCAATCAACAACTCACAATTTGATATAAATTGTGTCTACGGTCGGGATAAAATCGAGTTTTCTGACACTTTCACACATAGTGATAAAATTAGGGTTTCTATATTCCTGGACTTTTTTCTTTCCCGGTACCTACTCTATTTGCAGCCCTGGATCGTTCCCGGGATTCCGGGTCTCGTGATGTTGACATTTTTTTAAATAAAATATTATGTGTATTTTTTGTAAACATTGTTTATATTATGTTTCAATTAAATTGTTGTTATAAATTAAACATGTATTGACAAAAACACTATTCCTTGATAAAAATATATGTATTAATAATTCTTAATATTAAAAAAAAAAACAATTATTAAATCTAATTTGAATGAAATATATTATATGTCCATACATATTAACAATCAATATATTTTGCATTATATTAACAAAAATAAAATACTGAAATTAAATTTATACATTAAAACAATTTTATTTTAAATGGCATTTTTAAAATGCCAAAGTATTTAAATTTACATCTCATTCGCGATTTTTTTACATATATATTTCCAGCAATTGAAAAAACTCTCTTTCAACTGATGGCGGTTTTATGGGAAGCGAACAATTGTAAATTAATTAATTGCTCTTCTCTAGATTCATAAGCTTATATATCATTTTTTAAACTAAAAATAAATTATTTAACCCATTTGATAAAAATTCTTTCTTTGTTCCGTCCCGAAATTTTCTTTTTAATAGCGTTCGTAAAACACAAAAAAAAAAGTAAAAATTCTTTTTTTATTTTTTCTTTTCAAAATTATTACAAAACCCGGGTCTCGACATATATATTCCCGGGACTTGATGCATCTAAAACCTCATGTACTCCAGGGAATCCATTCCCGGATCAGAAACCCTAGATAAAATAGACTAAATTTGATATTTATTTACAACTCGATTGACAATTGAGAATTTATTTCGATATAAGCTAATTTGTGTAGGTTCAATGAGAATTTATTGAGAATTTATTTCGATATAAGCTAATTTGTGTAGGTTCAATAAGCTTATTTAAATAAGAGAAGCTTATTTTTGCCATATATAAAAAGATCTGAGACTTGTGAGATAATCAATAATAACAATATTTAGTTTATGTGCAATATTGAGGATTCCGGGTTCGATTCCCGGTGAACTCACTTAATTCTATAAAATTTAATCAAGCCTTGGTGTTTTGTAATGTGTTCGGTTCAGTATTTGGGCTTCTTGGCCTGATAAAGCGCGTAGTAAAATAAACAGCCAAAAGTATTTATTTAGCAAAACATTTATTTTCAATACAATTAAGGCTCTCACTAAAATATTTGACGTGACTGAATAACATTAGTTAACTGTACCGAAGTCTTTATATGAAGCGAGTGTTGAAGGCAACAGGAATAGAGGGCGTCCGCGAAAGACCTGGCACGATCAGATACTACAAGTGTTTGAGGATGGCCCTGTTAAAAGCCTCAAAAACCGTAGAACTTGTATGAGAAGATGTATGAATGTGGCCGAAGCAAAAGCGGTGTGCCAGGATAGAAGAGTGTGGCGTTCAATCCTCTCTGCCTACCCCTTCGGAGGAACGGTGTGATGATTAGTTAGTTAGTTAGTTAGTTAAGTCCTTCTTCGTGACTCGCTCAGCTTTTGGAGATAAGATGTCGCCAGCATTTGAAGGAAATTAAAAAGTTTACTATTTTCCAGTTAAATGATTTATTATATGTGATGGTTAATGTACCGAAAAAATAGATTTTTTGTGCAAATGACAGTTTGAAAATAATTTTTATTTATTTTCCAAAAAATTGAAGTCAACAATTCATACTAAGCAAACGGCGTATTTTACCCCAAAAACCGTAAACTATAAACTATAACGCATCGTAAATAAATAAATACAGTGAAATGTGTAAAAAATATGAAAAAATTTGTCGTTCTAGTTTTTGAGATGTAATCTCCAAAATGTTGAAAAAGAGAGTGTCGATAAAATCGCAAAAGAATAGTGTAATTTGTTTAATTAAGAATTCACCTACCACACTAGCTCTAAATTGCTATAACTCAGCCAATTATTGGAATTTTTTAATGAAATCCATACTATAAGACAAATCAAAAAATAACTATTTTCATAAATGTCAAGGTATTATTGTTTTTCATATGATCAAATACAAAATTGATCTGGTGATTAAAAACCACCCTTTTTTTTAAGCTAACAGATTTCCAATATCTTGTAACATCCATAGATTTTTTTTTGGTGCGCGCATCATGTCGGAAAAATGGAAAAACATTTATCTATAAATCTTTGAGCCGCTTACAGATCCACAATAATATTTTTCGAATTGGAGACGTGTTATTTAAATTTTGTATCTGAGACCCGGCCAGACCGGCAGAACTGGAGGTGCCGGCAGGAAGACTGGAGGGGGTGGACGCGACCCTCATCCTTGATGTTTGAATTCGGCAGCTACTTTGACTTTGATACATATTTATACAGCCTCAATCTTTGCGGAGAACCTTCTTGGCAATTGAATATTAAAAGTCTATTCACGTACAGTGAGCTTACGCTTAGAATCTCAGATTCCTTATATCTGATGTATATCTGTAGGGCCGCTTGCGGATGTCTCTAAACTTTAACAGAGCTCGTTTAAAGTTTAAATCATTATTGTTACTTCTCCACCCGATAAAGTAGTGAGATTTAAAAGATGGGTAGTAAGATCGTCAACTTGACAATTCTTAATGTGGGCATTATTTTAATTATCAATATATTTGTATATACTAAACTTTGTATTTAACCCGGGTTGAGTTATTTTGTCACAATAATTGAGAAGCAGTTCCTCTCATAAATAGGTGTAACCTAGCCTATTTTTTTTATATTTACAGCATTAATATTGTCACGAAACGTGGCTGTGAGAGGCAAATGAAAACGCTGGGAATATATAATCGATTTTGCAATTATTTTTAATTAATTCACAACGTCATTGCACACGAATTAAATTTAAGCACTTTTCTTCAATTCCCACTGTTTCTCAATGAATCGCTCATCTGTAAAATACTTTTTTTATCACCTGCTAGAACATTCTGTTTAATTCTCCATGTAAATACTTCGCCTGATATCTGTCGCTTTGATTTATGTTTTGTCACTGGTGTCACACACTCGTTGGTTACACTGTTTTCGCTGATGATTTTATCGCTGGTTGGTGTCACGTCAATAAACGTCAAAATAAATACGAACAAATAATGAAATAAAACAATGAACTTTGTTTTTTTCCACTTATATTTGAGCACTTGTTTCACTACATGTTTCGGAAACGTCCGTTTCCTTCATCAGGTGAATTAAGACTATCCTAAATATGATCCGTCACGGCGTTGGCTCCGCATTTTTTACGAAACACCTTGATTTTTCGAACCTCCGAGATTATTCTATACGTTTCTAGTATTTGCAAGAATATTCCCATCACTTCCAGACTATTTCAGAGGTCTCCCGAAGTGTGTAGACATTTCCAAAGTGTTGTAGGGCGTCCCAGAATGTTATGGTATGTTCGAGCGTGTTGTTGCCGTTCATATGTATAATGAAACAAGATAAATAATGCACTTAAGATCAAAATCACATAAGGTGTCCTTTCTGTCCGGTATACATCAAATCGTCCGCGTCCGTCCGTGCGTCCGTCAGAAATTTCTTGAGTCTTTTATCCTTGTTATATATATGGTTGATACAATTTAATATATTCGTAGAACGCAGTATTTTTAATCGTAATCCTCTCGCAGTCTTATTGTGACTTGGGATCATTTTTGATGTATAGGGTATCAGATAGGGTATTGGATGGCTGAAATATCACTTAATTTTCGTCGAAATATTTATAATTTAGTTTCTCTTCATTTTTAATAATCCAAGTTTTCCTTACGTAGCAGCGACTAACATATTTAAATTTAGTTTCCACTGCAAAATTTTTAATCTTCATTAATTTTTGTTATTTTCTGGCTGTAAGATTTTTCGTTATTGGTTAATTATTTCCATTTTCGATGCCATATAAAAAGGTTATTGCTTTGAAAACTCCAAATCAAAAATATAGATATATCTTACCGACGGCAAAATCTGTACTAGTTTATGGGAATGAAAAAATTTTTTCATTTTTCATTGGAATTGAGCTTTTTTACTTACACCACCAAAACAAGTACGATGAGAGTTTCGATAATAAAATACAAGTCTATTGACAGGAAAAGAGATATAAGAGGAAAGTCGAGCAATACTTCCCATAATTTGCTCCTTAGTATCCTTTTTTTCTTGTGATCCTAAACTTCCCATTCACACACATTATTCACCCCACCTGGCTGGACTCCACTGGCTGGATTTCCAATAATTATTAAGTTCTATATCTGATATCCTTTATACTACCTCTTCGGGTGAAATCGTGAAAAAAATTATCGTGCTGTTTCAATTGAATATTTTAATGCACGAAACTATTTCTTTCTCTTTTATGAGCTTTTGCTCATAAAAGAGAAAGAAATGCAAAATATAAAATACTGCATTTATAATTAATACATATTTATAATATTAAACAAAAATATTATAACCTTAATATGATTAATATTAAACAAAAATATGAAAATAAAAACGAGCAAATTGTTGGTATAGTGGTTAAGATACTTGCTTAGTGATCCAGTGGTCACTGGTTTGAGATTCATTCTAGACCAGCAAGTCCGTCATCATCTTTTCCGTGGCGTAGGCGCTTAGCTTAGTTTGAAAATAATTACTATTTATTATAGATATAACACGTATTCCATGTACACTATTAAAAAATATATTAAGTTTCCCTTTCCTCATAATTTTTTGGTATTGTATGCGATTGAAAAAACGAACAACAGTTTGAAAAATATGCATGTTTATTTTTTTGTAAATTATTTTTTACAGAAATAAATTCTAACATACGTACAATAAAAAATTTCATTAGTATATCGATAAAATCTCTAATAATATCTCCCTCAGACTGCAAAACTTTTTAGAGTATAATCTGTGAACTTCTGTAGGTGACATGTATTTTAAAAATTTGTTTTATTTCTATATTTTTTTAATCATAAAATTGCATCTACATAGATACATAATACAATAAATTTAAAACGTTTACCTTAACATGAGAAAAGCCTAATGCGGCCAGGATAATGAGTACAATAGTTTATTATATTTTGAAAATCGATTACAATTGGTCAGAAAATTATGGTCATTTAGAAAAGCGTCAAAATTTGGAATAAACATCATTTTTATAAAATTAGTTTTATTTCACAACGGTACCAATTTCAGAATTCATTAAATTACTGCTATTTTTCTTCGCCTTTGCGTTTTCATTACAAATAATGAAATATGACAGCTCCGTCTAAAGCATATTGAATAAATAACTCATTTTAAGTCAATTTATCTTGTTCAATTGTCAAACATTGGTTAAAATATAAAGGTGAAATAAAGGAAACGAGAAAAAAATGGTATTCGTAAATAGGCTGACGACGTTTCGTACATTTATAACATTATAAGTCTACGCAGTAACATATAAATTAATATAACTATTTTATATTCCATAATATTCTATTTCTGGTATAAAAAAAGAAATGAATTGAAGCTTTATATTTCTAATTATAATTTATAGAAAGTTTTTATACATTTTACATGAATATGTTCTTGAAATGTGTGGATAAATCGACGTAGTATTATGATATAGTTGCCATTTATGAAAAGTAAATAAATAAAAATTATCTATGATTATTTCATTTTTTTAATTATCCTTTATTTAGTTTAAAATAAAACTTCATCATAAACTTATATAAACCCTGCCTTTAATCACTTTTATATAATAATTATATTTTATTCTACGACGTAATGTCAGCATTTTTTCTTGAAAATATTGGTATTTCTCAGTTTTTACACATTTTCTGATGAATTATTGCAGTTCATAAATATTTCACGGAATTTGATTTTTTTAATTAGGAATTCTTATTTCGTTTGCATTTCTTGTTCTCGATATTTTGTATGTGTTCTCGATATTATTTTATAGAATTGAAGATTGGACGATTACTGAAAAATTGATAAGGCGACTTAAAGCATTTGAGATGTGGATATACAGAAGAATACTCAAAATAAGTTGGATGGACAGAGTTACGAATGAAGATGTTATGGTTCGGCTGACCAAGAAAAAAGGATATAATAAAATTCGAAGACTTTAATATCTTGGACACATGATGAGACAACCAGAAAATTACGACATCTCGCATCTCATAATGCAGGGGGAAATTGCCGGAAGTCGGGGACCTGGAATAAAGAGAACACCATGGCTGAATAATCTGAGATAGTGGTTCGACCAGTGTACTGATAAGATTTTTCTCGCTGTAGGAAATAAAATGATGGTGATTGTCAACGTGATAGCCAATGTCCATTAAACGGAGAGGGTACAAGAAGAATAAAAAATTTGTCTGCGTTGTACGTAATCATATTATTTTTAAAGTATTTTAGCATTCTATCATTTAAAATTTTGCGCATGAAAATTATTGTGTTTAATTTTTTTATAATTTAGATTAGGTATCCATTTCTCCTTAGAATGATTATAATTACTCTTTTTTGTTGAATTTGTATTTATTTTGCCAAAATGTTCTAATGAATCCCACCGTCTGATTTTTTTATTATTAAGGTAGGTATTGTTCTGGTTACTCTGCTCATAGTAACGTTATTCTTTGTTCCCCGCAAATTATTGGAGTATGCAAATATATATGTTCACTATTGTGCTTGAATTTTAAATATATTTTTTATACTACAAAGTTATGTAAGGTCTTTAACATTCAAAATATCAAAAACTATTGTTAGTAGAGTCCATTCACTTTAGGTAAGCCTTTTGCATTAGTGTGAGTAACAGTCCGTTTACAAAATCTCGTAACATTCTTTTTTTGAGTAAATGATAGACGCAAAAAATTCAAATTCTAAATAATAAATGTTTTGATTCTCCTTTGTTTGACCTGAAAGTGATTTCTCCTTTCCTAATTTAAAAATATTTATGATTTTGTAGTCACCGTATCTTTAAGCGAAAAATATTAAACAAAGAAACGACCGCTCCGCTCGCCGGTCAGAGTGGTACTGGAGCGGCCAATGAAGTTGGATTAAAAAACGATTACAATTTCACAATTTACGTGTTACAGAGGGTATTACTCACACTAATACAAAAGGCTTACCTGAAGTGATTGGACTCTACTTCATTAGTTTTTGTAATTCTTCTGTTTTAGTTTACTGGCTTATATTAAAAATATAACTTTAGTAAAGAGTCAATAGAAGGACAATTCTGAATACCTAATTGAGAAAGAAACAAATTGTCGTGAATCTCAACTACACGTACACGTAGCGAGACTTACCGGTGAATTAAGTAATGGTGAAATTACGTATTGGTTTCCATAATTTGGAAAACAATTCCATATAAGCCGTAAAACAAATATGCTGGAATGTCAGATGTGTATGATTATTTTAACGTAGACATTCTACCGTTGGGTCCATTGCACGTTAAAAATGAAGGAAGAAAATTGTTCATCTAAGGAAAATATTTAATCTAAGGAAAATATGTTGTACACGTTTCATGTGAAAAATATACGCGATTTATAAAAACCTGTTTCTTGAGAGCACCTTGGGTGATGTTATTTATTTTGATGTACTTTATGTTTTTGTTACGTCTGTATTTTTTTTTTGTTTCTTTTGTACCTGCCTTCAAATTATTATAGGTGTAAAAAAAAGAAATTAATATT
The DNA here is from genome assembly GCA_016648135.1 of Agrypnia vestita. Lineage (NCBI taxonomy): Eukaryota > Metazoa > Arthropoda > Insecta > Trichoptera > Phryganeidae > Agrypnia > Agrypnia vestita. The sequence goes on along the minus strand of JADDOH010009672.1, from coordinate 30,727 downwards.
TTTATTTAAACGTAAATATTATTGATTACAAATGTGAAAAGCTTTAATTTATTGACAGCACAATTGAATATTTAAAATAAAAATCGTGGGGTCACAGTCAAAAAGCAAGTCCGCAAAACACAATATAAAGTAATCGAAATTTTAAAGTTTGACATTCTCTCTCAAATCAGACTTAGCGTTTACTTATCTTTGTTTATTTACTTTACCTGTGAAGATACACAACCAAGTTTAGATTGTTGGTTCTTTTGGTTAATTTTCTAAACAGACTAAAATTTTAACAAACCTTTGCCTGTCTGATTTTAGAAAATACTAGACTAAATATTAGGTCCTTACATATGAAATTGGCGTTTAGTATGGGAGAAACATAAAGCCGATTTTTTTTATTATTATATATTTATTTAATCAAAGTATGTACCATTGCTATCTATGCACTTTTGCCATCTCATCGGTAGTTTATCGATCCCTTTACTAAAAAAACCATTCGGACGGGAATCAATAAAATCTTTGAAGGCGATTTGGACTGCCCCATCGGAGTTGAATTTTTTCGTTGCAAGAAGTTATCCAAATTTCGAAAAAAATAGTAATCTGTTGGGGCAAGGTCCGTAGAGTACGGTGGATGTCTTAGACATTCCAATTGAAGCTCCTCTAATTTGGTAGCCGTCTGTTGTGCAGTGTGTGGTCTAGCGCTATCATGAAGCAGCAGTGGCCTAGAGCGATTAACCAGCCTTTAGCAGCTAGCTTTTCCATCATGGTTTGCAGTTGCTGACAATAGACATCTGCCGTAATCGTCTGGCCAGATTTAAGAAAGCTGTAGTGAACGACACCAGCACTAGTCCACTAAACGCTCACAAGTAACTTTTTTGGAGTCAATTTTCGCTTGGGGCATGGTTTGGCTGGTTTGGCAGGGTTCAGCCATTGCGATGAGCGCTTCCGATTATCGTACAGGATCCACTTTTCATCACAGGTAATGATTCGATTTAAAATCCCTTCATTATTGTGCCGGTTGAGTAATGCAACGCAGCAGTCAACGCGCGTTTGTTGATTTGCTTCACTCAATTCGTGAGGTACCCACCTTTCAAGCTTTTTCACCTTACCAATTTGCTTCAAGTGGATTAAAACAGTTTTATCACTAACACCGCAGCCTGCAGCTAACTCGGATGTGGTTTGCGATGTTTTTAAGTTAAATTTAAATCGCTTCAGTGTACGATACTTTCTAGAATTGACGCATACGTTTTATTGGTTTTTATCTCGCATAGTAACAAGATAAACTCTGCATAATATCTCTACGAACATATTGTCACGTGTTGTGGCTGCAGGAGGAATTAATTAAAACGCCGGAATTTAATAATGGATGTATTAACTACTGATTAATTAATTAGTCAATTGTAAAAATCACTTAACACGTTTTGAGTTAACGCTTTTATTTAAATTAAACTATTTCGTAAATTTATCACTCATAAATAGACACTTAATAATCGCTTTAGCAATTCACTTTCACTGGGTAACACTTTCGAGAAGTCTCCGCTCAAATATCGCACAAGAGTAAGCACTTCACCTAATTATCTGTCGCTTAGTTCACACGCCCGATGGTAACACTATTTTCGCTTCGTGATTCGCCGCTAGAGTCGCGTCCGTTTATTTATATCCGATTGCTGGATTCTCTAACCCTCGAAAAGTCTAGTATTTACTAGACTTTTCTAGTGTTTACTCGAAAGTTTTCGTGACTTCCAGATGTTTCTGGAACGTTGGAGACGTCTCTCGGAAGCAGTAGGTAATTTTAGATCCTTCGATAGTTGTGTGCCAACTTCAAACAACTGTCACTTGACAGAAGTGCGTTATTCTTTTTAGCCTCGTTACAATATTAACCGATTTGGATCCGAATATCATTTCCAACATATCCTTCTGATATCATTGTTATTAATCCATAATCACAAATACACAACCCTTACCTCCTATAAATAATCAAAAAAGTATGATTACAGGCTGAAATTCGCTTTTTAAATAATTTCACATTAACATCGGAGCTTACGGGTTTTTGCAACTGTTTCGTACACTTTTGTCAATATGCCCCGTCTGCCACGTATTATATTGTATCGATTTGAATGACTCAACGCTATTTACGTTGAGTTAGGTTAGGTTAGGTTAGGTTACTACACTATTTTTCCCACCGGTAATATTTCCACCGGTACGGAGTGTCACGATTCCCGCTGTGAAGCACTGAGTAGGTACTAATCGTGTGAAAATTACCAGTCATTCTCCTTACGTGGTTGTATTGATGACAGGAAAATTTGGATTTTGTGTTCAGTTAGTTATTAGCATGTCCTGATGTTTTCCATAGCTCTGTATTGAGTTGAAACATGGATTTAAAAAAGCAAAGAAAATAATATGCCTGATACTTTATTGATATCGGCTTCGTATGCCGATACGATACGATCAACTGGTTAAAGTCCTGATTTTTTTATAGCTATATTAATGTTTTACATTTCCAAGCTAAAACATGGACCCTGAGAAGGAAAGAAGGGAACATGCTCGATGCCTTCAAGATATTGGCTTCGTAAGCTACATATTTATTAATTTATTTATTTTCATATACGGTACTTCCATATATTTCCATATAATGTATACAAGAAATCCAAAGAGTAGAACAGCAAAAATTACAGAATTGACAATACGGTATAGACAGTAGTTTAATGTTATAACAGTAATTTAGAAGTGTGAAGTATGTAAGATAAAACATTAATTAGAAAAGGGAGATGTGAATTATATAGGTGACACTTATGTGCATATCTCTGATATGCTAGATAACATATTTGGTGAGGACGATGTCCGAAAAAATTGACAGATCAAATCCAAGATATGAAAAAAACGCGATGAGAAGGATGAGTGATGGTAAGCAGTTCGCATTGCAGAAACAGACTGCAGAAACATAATGCCTAGTCATGAATACATGATAAAATGAAACCATATTTTATATTATATTTTTTGCACTCTTCTAGATTGTTCGTGTCAAAAATTGTCACGAATAAAATTTTCTGTATTATATCGCTCGCTGATCACAGATATAAACTTGTAATTCTATGGCGCTGAGTATTGACTGCTATATATAGTTTCCGCCCCAAACCAGTCCAGTCTCAGTGCTCAGTATTTTTGGGTTGCTCCATATTTTTTAGACTATTCAAAACGCCTCTAGAAAAGTAATTTTACTTCTATCGTAACAATATTCTTGTAAATATTTACACATGTATATATTAAAAAATTTAATTATATAATCAGAATACAAAAAATTATAACGTTATAAATACTTGATTTTTATGATTTTTGTATCCTAATACTACACTGTCACTACTATACAATATTACAGTAGACTGTCAGTGCTTTCAATAACGTACTTTAATCAATAAATTTTTTTAATGTAGTCTGAGTTTTCCACCAGCACTCTTTGATTATACTGGAATGCTTCACACGTATACTCGAGTAAATATATAGGTTACAAAACAAAAAAATAAAATATAGTCTTTCATTATTATACAGATAGGATTACCCACACAATATTAAACATTGATTTACCTACATAAAAGTCAAAATGGGAGGAAAAGAAGTATTCATTAAGTAAGTTATCTACAAGGTTACTAGTGTTGTATAACATGCTAAATATTTCCTTGTAAATAAGTTACAACATTGGTGAACATGTTTTCAGAAGTATCGAATTCAATAATAGTATCGCGTCTAATAATAATATACTAGGAAAGTCCTTTTGCGTGCCTCGTAAAGGGAAATTTGAAAGGAAATTGATCCATTCCAATGGTGTGGAGTATTGAAAATTTATTTGAGTAAACAACTTTTTTGCATTGTATGCAAATTTCTTGCAAAAAATACCGTTTTCTTCATGGACAGGTTGTCGTGATCAACATCTTTTCGGTTGAGAAAGTCAATCGAATTAGTACGCAATATATATTATATGTAGATGTCTCACAGAGACAAAATTATAGTTTTATGGGAAAGTAGCTATGGAAGTCTTTAGGTGTTCAGAGGGCTTACGTACAGCTGGCTTAAGTGAAAACTTTACACAATGTAATGTTCACCATTTCCACCCCTGACAGAATACCTTGTCTATCAAATTTTTGGAAGTTGTATATTGTATATTTAAATTTTACAACATGTTCCGTATATGTGTTGTAATAATCCTTAGCATGACCGGCATCAAATCTTTTTCATTTCTCTTAAATGACCACAGGTGTCAGTAATGAGACATCTATTTTTTGTGATTTGGAATTTTTTTTAGCAATATCCTTTATATGTGTAATGAGATTCTTCCGAATTATAAGCATTACACTAGAATACGACTGAAATATCATTTCATTTTTTAAACTGATTTTTTAGACTAAGAGCTGTGAGACATCTACAAAATATATTGATTAATGATGCCTCTGTGACAAAAATCCAGTGTTCTGAAAAATTTGGACAAACTCAAAATATTCTAGTAGTACGTACGCCGTGCGTAGGACGCAGATTATTTCATTGTGTTCGTGTTTTCGGGTATTAATACCAACACAATGAAACAATGTGCCTTGTACGCACGGCTTTCACATACTAATTCGATTGTCTTTCTTATATCAAAAGAGGTCTCCTTAATTGATTGTGAGTTTCAGTCGAAATATCATATAGTGGAATTTTCTACAATATTGTTGTTTTGGGATTTGGTATGTGTTAAGATTTATTTAGTATATGTTAAGATTTTATAATTTTATTTTATTGATTATGCTTATTCAAAAAAACTCATAGATTTGTCAATAAGTCAAATTCTAAATATTAATTGAGTGTTCATTGTATTTATGACTGATGCAGTGCGTATTTGTACTTTTGTTAAATCTGTTATTTTTTAAATTAAAATAGCAGCGTTGATATTACTTACTATTACTTTAGTTGTTTTTTTTTAAATTTAATTATATATCTTTTAACTTACGTCGAACATTAATTCGAGGTAAATAAATTAATAAACGGCTACATAAATTTTATAAAACTTCTTCCAAATCAAAGTAATTTATTAAAGTTTCGCATTTTATTAAAAGCATTTGTACATCATTATAATGATGTATTTTAAAAAATTACCATTGTACAGTGCTATAATGGGAACGATAAGTCAGTATCTAAAGTCGCAAAAGATGTTGAATGATCTGTTTTTGGTACTATATAAAATATGATAAAATCGAGGCATTTCGTATTACCGGTCGTAAATAAGAGGGCTCGATATTCCAGATTCGGAAGTAATAATCAGTTTCCTGACTGGCCAGTTTAAATAAAAAACTTTAACCAAGAAGTAAACCACTTAATTTCAAAACTTCAAATCTGGCGCCAGATGTCTTCGAAGACGTGTCTCAAGGTAATGTATTAAAAATTTAAAAACCAGTGAATTTTTAATTTAAGCCTAATGTACGAAATATATTTCTTAGACTTTGATGTAATTCTACTTGACTACAACATTCAACCTAAGTGTAAAAAATGTTTTCTATTCAAAGTTGAATGAAAAAGACTCCTCCGAAGTTTTTACTATTAGCTATGATACTCTGTAAGAGAATTTTTTTATGTATTGTAGCAAGCAGAACATCTAATAAATGTAGTATCAAAACTTTGCTGCCAATATCATCAGCAACACTGTAAATTTTCTGGCTTATACTTACTTCCATATTTTTTTTATATATAACTATGTACCAGGACACAATTATTAAGATGTCTATTCACTCATTTCTATATTCTGTTGCTTACTTTTGTGTGTAAGTGTGTACTATTGTATGTAAAATACTATTTTTTTCTTGCACTCTTATTCTACATACTTACATACTTATTTAAATGTAATATATGGTGTATTTGTGTGCTATTTTATGTGGTAAATATTGTAGTAAACATTGTTCAAATAACTTAATATAATCTCGACACAGATTTTTCTAGTGGGACAGGCATAGTCCAACCAAAATTTGTACAATTTTTAATATAGAAATAAAAAAATAAAGTAAAATAGGTTGTAACTTAAAAGAAAACACTTAAATGTAAACAATGACATTTGTATGTGAACAAAAAAAAAAGAAAATTATTTTAGAATTATTCTTTGATCCACCCATTAAATGACTACTTTTTTACTTGACTCTATTGAAATCGCGATGATATTATTCCACGGTACACACATCCACGCGTTTTTCCACGAGGCACGCATCCACACGCTTCCGCCTTTCCTTATAATAAATCACTTTTTTTCCGAACCTATAATCTGATAAAATAAAACACTTAACGAGAACACGACCGGGACCGCACTGAAGAAATTTTAAGGGGACCACGCTCTCAGGTCTGGAGCCGCGAAGGTTTCACGAAGTGTGCCGGCCCTTCATGATTTGAGTACCACTAATTGAACATGCCCGTGGCACACTCGATACCTGTCGCCATAATTGCGCCACGTCCGTAAATATCGCACCTGGCTGAGGTGTGGCGGCGCGGCGGCGGCCCTGCGACAAATCACAGCTAGACACAAATGGGTACATTACATCGACGCTGGAAATTTCAATTGGTTTACGGGACAAAAGTAATTTTCGTGCGAAATATTTGAATACGCGCTGAACCCTTCGAGCATTTGACACATGTAAATTTATTTTGGATTTATGTTTATAATATCTCCGGATAATTTTGGTTTAGAATTAAAACTGTTCGATAAAAATAACGTACAACGTATGTTTTATTGATTGTTATAAAAGAATTTGGTTGTAAAATAATTTTATCATAAATGAAGCGATTTAATGATGCCTGTTAAGGAAAAATATTCATGAAATAACTGTGTTTATTTTTTATGCGTTATATAATATATTCACATGTATGTTTAATGGTACCTACCTATTTTTTTGTTAGAAACCACTTTTTTAAAGTTTTCTTTGCGAGTATGAAATATTTTGAAATTTTTGTGATACTGAGAAAAGACGCTACACATCATTTGCGGCTACTGTAAGACTCGGTCATTTTTTTTTTGTTGTATGTAAATATTTAATTTATCTCTTATGATTTCAAAAAATCAAATTTGATAAGCAATATATAATATATCTGATATGTACATTTATTAGACTCAAGAACTATTCTATCTTTGAAGAAAATTAAAACTATTTTTTCTCAATTTTACAGCCAATTTTACATCATGGAATTATTGGGTGGGGAGGATCTCATATAACCTCTCTGTATCCTCTTATAACAGCATAAAAAGTATAATAAAACTGTTTTAAAAAGCCTAGAATATATTTTATTTATTTAGTTAAGCATACAGCGTGAGTACAATGTAATATATTCGATTTGTTTATTTTCCAGTGAATAATATTACCGTTTTTTCGTTTTATGTAAGATATATTCTTCTTTAAAGAGAGCAAAATGATTTTGTAGCGACATTATTAATATAATTAATACAAATATAAACTTGTTCTTATTTATACACTACATGAATATTGAAAATATCGAATGAAAAATCAAAGTATAGACAATCAAAACATAAAAAAAAAATTAAATATATGGGAAATGAATAATAATTAAGTAATAAAATATTAATAAATTTAAAAGATAACTATTTGTAAAAAGGACCTGATTATTTCAAATAAAAAAATTATATTTAATAATAAAGATTAACATTTAAAAAATCTGTTATTATTTTTTTATAATTGTGATTATTTTTATATAGGAAAAACGTGTATAAATTTTGATGTTAGAGTTAAGGAAAACTTGAGGTCTTTATTAGCAATAATTATTATAAATTTTGGAATCAACTTTTAGCTAGGGATCATTATTTTGATATTAATAAGAGTTTACAAATTTTTCATACAAATCATACAGATTTACAGTTTGATTAATTAGAAATTTTGGAAATAAGAAAAAGAATAAATATTAAATTAAATATTATAAATAACCAGGTCCATTTTACAAATAGTTATCTTTTAACTTTGTTTCCATGTTAGTAGTTAATTATTAATCTTTCCCCCTATACTATTATTTTACATTTTGATTATCTATACTTCGATTTTTGTTTTTTAATTTGTTTGTATACATTATATTCTGACTAAGGGACCATTGGCCCTTAAACATGTTGATATTTTTAATATATAAATGGTGAAAACGAAGTAGGTACATTTTTATTAATTATAAGATATTTACCGTAACTAGACTACGGTTTTGGTAAAAGACTCATGTTTATCCATTGTATTTAATATTGGATTCTAAACAACAAAGATATGTTCCTGACGAGAACATGCAAACATAGGGGGTGATTCCACCGTCCTAGGTCGGATCAACCTGAAGGCACCGATGTCGCAGATTCTCAAGCGAAAACGAAATCGTATGAAATTTCGCTGAGAATCTCAGAGCGGTCCACGGTTGAAGCAGGAGTCGAGTAGGCGAGAAGAGAAAGTCACAAGTTGATCTGGAGGCGAGCGCAGGTGAAACCAGAACAGGATTCTGATCGCCTTTGTCGCTCAATTTATTTCAAAAAGTTCATCAGGGCCCACACGCCCAGGCGCATTTGCGACAACCAGTCAGAGGTCGGCATTTCGGGAACCGACGTCGCCGATCCCTGTCTGTCGGCGAGAGCTCTGTGAGTAGTGGTCCCGCATTCAAAAATCTAATTCACAGGTTTCATAATCTTTTTTTAAATTTTTTCATACTTATTTCGCATATCATTTTTATCTTTATTATATTCAATTAAAAACGTGTCCCTCAGGGTAATCCATGATGAAATAGTCAGTCAAAAGTGCCGGGCTCGCCAAGCTTGTTACAATAAATTTTGTCAATTTTTGTCTCTCTGGCGAGCCTGGCTACACAAATTCGTAGTATTTTAAATTCAAATAGTAGCATATAAATAAACAAATAAATTATAGTAGTTATTTTCAATGAAACTGCGTCGAGCGCGCTGGGCATACCCAAAGGTTTTTATTTATTAGTGCCCCTCTATGCGCTCGCACTCACAATTATCTACACATTCTAAGCACAATATCAATTTTTACAACATTTGATAATAATAACTTTTTCGTGTACTTATTAATGGGGGCCTAGCCTAGGCAGGTTGGTAAAGGGACCTTTTCAGGGCTGCCGGTTTTTATCTTCTCCGATACACTCTAAATAAACAAAATTAAATTTAAGAAAATTGTAAAATATACAAAATCTACCAATCTATCTTGCATTACAGGAATTTTGTATACTCACTGTTGAAAAATTAAAAAAAAAAGTATACCTAATCCAAATATTTAAGGAAAAAAAAATTAGGTATGCGAAATTTTAGAATTACAAAATATTTGTTAAATTTAAACACCCCAAAATATAATACTAGTGCAGCGCAATGCTTTAGAACTACTTTTCTTTTGAAGGAATAAAAAATTTTAATCAACTACCTGCAATCATGAAAAAAATCAAAATCTAAATCATTATGAAATTAATTAAACAAATATATTTTTAAAAAAACTCCGTATTAATTAACCAATAATATAATTAATTTTAAAAATTTTACGATATATATTTACAGAATATTTCATTTATGTATATTTGTTTAAATTTATAAAAAAAAACTTGTTTGACATTTGAGATTTTAAATTGCTTAAAATAATCAAATGTGCTAAAATATTTAAATGAAATTCAAATTAATGAAAATTGAAAAGGTTTCAAGTAAATTAAATTGAGTGTGGTGAGTGGGAGTATCGGATAAGAATTTTTACTATTGTCGCGTCGTCAATGAAGAAGAAATGAAGATATTTATATGCGAAACTTGTGTGTAAGTCTTTCATGATGGCCCAAGGCTTATAACCTGTATTGGCTGGTTTAAATTATCACTCTACACAGTGCAACGTTTACCAATTCCATCGTAAGAACATCCACACATCATCAAATCTTTTGAAAGTTGTATGTTTCAAATTGAAACCTTCTATATATTTACAGGTACTATGCTAGAGACATTCATAGTCCTTCTCATGAAACAGTGTATATAGAATTCAATAATTGTGTTCATAGAGCATATTAAAATATCGTAGGCTTTTTATTTATTGCAAGGTTTTCACAGTTATCAGTTTATCAGAAAAATCTCTATCTTTGATACTTTTTTACTACTGTAGGTTTTAGACATTCAACTTAGCTTTAGGACATACATATTTTATTGGCCACCATCTTCTTTCGGGATCCTCATTAATACCTGGTTTTGACAGGTCTGTAGCAACCTTCTTCCGATCCCATTACCTTCAACGTAAGAATCATAATATAAATAAAATATCTTTTAGGCACCGCAGGAACTAGGAAGTGATTTATTATATTGAAATAAAGAGGTACATCGCAGCAGAACGCTTTTGAAATCAAGAATGAACAATATTTACTGTCCACAAAGCGTATTTTTAAAATTTGATTAAATTAACCAATTTGAATTCAAAATGATTAAAAAATGCACTATTGGAAGTCGTATTTCTGAATAATTTCTAGCGCTAGTCTTAAGATTATTTTTGTTTAAAAATTTCCAAATTCATATTTAAAATTACTCTCCGTCAGAGACAGAGTACGAAACTCCAAAATTTGGAATATCTGCAATGTCATAAAAATCGAGCGATGGGGATTAAATTGAAGTTGATACTGAAGAGACTACATGGACAGAGCGGATTCGACAAAAGTTGTAAGAATAGCGAAGGACTAGATACCTGCAGGCAGCAGACTTCCAGAGAGACCACCAAAACGATAAAGGGACAGCTGGTCACCCATATCCCAGGAGCGGGAGCCAAGAAACAACAGGACACAGTCCTAACACAAGCAGAAGAAGAAGAAGAAGATGATATTAAACATTTTCGTCCCGCTCCTTAGTTCAAAATAAAATGTTACTTGTTTAAAAAATATTCAAATTTTATTGTGATTTTAAAAAGTGAAGGAGAATAAAATTATATTAAAGTGGCGTCAGGTTTAAGTGCTTTGTATGTAGAACCATGTTTACAGAGGAAATGGATTTTTTTATGGCAGGAATAATAGATTTTAATGTTTTAAACAGTGATTCTCGAAATGTTTTTGCAAAGCCTCTCTTGGTAAAAAGCTTCTGAAAAGGTTGATTGACACAAATACATATTTGATATTACTATTTCTAAGAAGCTATTTTTTGAGATAGACATAAATAGCTAGTGCACAGTATCGTAGTTTTGTTAAAAACTGTATTGTTCCATTTGGGTGTCTTATTGATGTTTTAATGTAGGTATTAATATTGTTTATGGCATGGTAAAATATAATGTCTGGAGGATAACAACGTTTGGTATTCTTAAAGATTTAAGAGGATAGTTGTATATGACGAAGAATTAGAAAAGCTTTTCTCAATCTCAAATATAGAAGAATAATGTAATGCCCAAATAAAATCTGCTTGCAGTTAATTTTATGATTATTTCAGATTTGATAATAGTAAGTAAATACGTGTGGTGAAACCGTTGCTTGCGGCTGTCTTCATTTGGCGACGTTAGTGGGTAGGTACTCCGCTCATCATATAGTGAACATTTAACATGTTCATCATGATACCACATCACCGTAAAGGAATAGAAAATTTATTTTGAATTCATGGATGCATGCAGTACGGTCATCTAATGTCCCGATTCACAAATTCTTCGTTTTGTATAGGTATTTACGTACCAAGAAACTATATACGTCCCTTTATTATTTATTTATTATTAAACTCGGTAACCGCAATACTGGCCAAAATGAGTAACAAATACAAAAATCATATTTTTTCCATTCTAAAAAAACATCATTAAGTGGATATTCCGTGTCTGTTTATAGTTATTTAGTATTTAAACACTTAATTTGAACATTTTCAACAATTTTAATATCATATTTTGAATGTGATATAAAATAAAAGTAAAGGCAGTAATATCAAAATAATAAAAAATAAAGTTTTCAAAGCAGTCACCGAAGATTACAAATTTGAAATCTACTGAATTCTAGATTTTATGTTTCGAACCCTTCCAAATAAACGTTTTGTATAAATTTATAGGCTGTTTCGTATACGATCTTGAATTCAGTACATTATAAATTAATCATCCTCTGCTGCATTCATTTTTTTTTTATATTGCTGCCTTAGCTTTTATACCCCACACACATTACTTTATTTTATTTATTTTTGAAAAAGTTGACAGAAAATCTTACATTAACAAAAATATTTAAAAAATAGTAAATTTGCCAATTTTAAATTTTCCACTTAAGATTATTTATAAATTATATTAGCAAAGGATAACAACATGAGATAATTTATAGTTTCAAAATATGTTGAGAGGGTTGGGAACGGGGAAAATGAAGATGATTTAGGTTAAAGAAAAGAAGCACGGAAGTATATGGGAATACAAATTGAGTGAACTATACATATAAAATATACCTACTAACCTGTGTATATAATTTACTAAGTTGATTTTAAAAAATACAGAAGACGTGGAACACATGTCACAAATGTTTTTTATATTTTTTAAACTAAGCAAAGTGCTCACACTTACCAACAATAAGATAACTTGGCAGTCTTCCGGAACGAGACTTAAATCCCGACGAGTTGGTAACAAGCCAATTATTTTACAAACAGATGTAAAACGTTCGTGTTTAAGTCTATATAAAAATGTCTGTTTTTTTATATTTCCATCAAACTACGTCAATATTAGCACCATACTAAATTTATGTTCAGTTTGAATAAATTTTTCTTAATTTTGCGTAATTTTTGATATTAAAAATATGATTTATTACAGAATATACAAGGGAGGAAATCTACCTACAGAGATTTCAAAATTGTAACTATTTCTTATAACCGACTTTACGAAAATACTGTTTTTCTTATATTCTTATATTATTATGCAAGGAAATTTATTCATCGTATTTTGTATTCTATCCGAGTCATAATCAGCAATATTATGTCTTGTCATCCCATTTTTGATTAAATGATTAATGATTTTCTATCTTAATTGCTCAAAAATCATGTTTTTTGTGCTTTTTAATATCTTTCTCACTAATACGTTAGGATAAGGATTATATTATATCGGCACCATTCTCAATGGCATCTTCAGAGCCATCATTTTCAATAAATTCCGTAATTTCAACAGTTTCTTTGACTTCTCAATCAACTGGTATTGGTATTATGTTTTCTATAAAGAATTATCCATAAACTTGCAGTCTAAAATCCAACCAGTATTCATATATTTAATATTTACAGCAAGAACATTCTTGAATCTTGAATCATCTTGAAACAAATATTTTACACTTTTATAGTTATATAGAGTTAGAATTATATAATATATAGAAATATATATATAATATACATATGTTCCTGAAAAGGTTAGATAACACTATTATAAACTGTTTTATTATTATAGATTCAATTTTTATGTAAATGTTTTATTTATCCCTTATGATTCCAAATAATGGTATCTAAGGCCAAAGTTATTTACATATAAATTAGATTAATACAATTTTTTATCAAAATATAATCATAATTTATCTGGTGATTTAAAATTTCTGAGAAATCATGATAAAATGATATTTTAAATATCATTTTATCTTGGTTTCTCAGATATCAAGATAATCATCCATATTCTGAATTAAGCAATATTGCTATTTCTGTATCTTGACAGTTATTGTATAACATTGTGACGCCGTTTATTTGACGTTTTATGTTTGACAGGTGTGAAATTGATGATTTCAATCAATTAGAAAACTCATCTTTCGTTATTATGAATAACTTAATGATTGTTTACATTTTAAAGCTTTTTTCGAATTCATTAATTTCAAACATGTCAAACTTAAAACTTCAAAATTGGCGGCAATACAAAGTTATACATACCTGTCAAGATTGGGATAATGATCTGACATCCCAATATTGCTATATTTAGAATAGCACAGAATATGATAGATTAAAATTGTCAGATGCCTTTTACACAGGAAATCTTCTACGGAGACGCTTTTAACTTGAGAGGATCGTAAAGTTCGATACACATTGTTCGGTTCAAATAATAAATGAATGGCTTAATGGAAACTGTGAAGCAACTTTTGTAAGTGCCCTAGAGACAAAAGTTTATCCTGGGATAAATTCCTTAAAAGAAAAATATGATGCATTATTCATTGAGAATACTTAAGAATGAATTTTTACTACAATATCTAAACAAACATTATTCTAAAAAGATAAATTTTTATTTTATATAATTTTATATAATAATTATTAAACAATTATAAATAAATTTATATATGCTTTTTTGATAAAATATATAATATATATGTACATATGTAGATGTTAATATTGAGAGAGTAAATAACTAAATAATGAGTTGAGTAACCTCTCTCAGTCCTGCCCGGTAATAAGTGGATTTATTTATTCAGAGTAATTGGTATGTTTAACGCTGTAAATTAAAAGTTAGAAAGATCTTCATTCATTTTTGAACTGGTGCATTTGAAAACTGCTTTATATCAATATTATTTACTGACGCGCATATTTAAATTGCTTGCAGTTGTGAAGGACGTACTAAGATTTAAAAAAAACATCTAAACACAACTGGCTACAACTGACGCGACTGACGAAAAAAACCTTAGATTGTACATTTGGTCAGTGCCAGAGTAGTATTAAAAACTATAAAGGAAAGAAAGCGGTAAACAACGCTCTAGTCAATTCAATTCAATTCAATTCAATTCAATTTATTTCATAATAATATGTACATGACAAACAAAATGTTTAAGGCATACATATTAGGAAGTATATATCAAAAATGAAAATATTTAATAAATTAAAAATAACATAAAAAATCTGGTCAAAGGTGTAGGAGAATCCCGCTTCGGAAAACCCCCTCAGACAGCATCTGGAATATGCAATCACCCAAAACCCAAAGCGATTTTGTTCAGCATAGCTTTGGCTCTTCCAACAGGCATAACCATCGGCAGGTTGGTCCTGTATATTGGAATGTGAAACAATCTATGCTGACGATGTCTAGTGTAATTATCAGGAACATACAAACCAATGCTCTGCATAATTTCAGGATTATCGATCATACCGCGCAACAATCGATAAAAATGTGTAATCAAATACACATTCCTTCTAGTCTCTAAACTATTGTAGCCAAACATACCCTGGAGAAACTCGGTTGGGTAAAGCCAAGGATAATGCCCGTACTCTCTCATGTAGAGATATCTCAGATATCAGAGATATAGTCAAGTTGAAGAGGTTAATTACTAACGGAAACCAACATACAAATGAAAATTATACAAGGAATATTTATTTTTTATTTTTTTTATTACCCTTTTCGATAAAACACCCAGACTAGAGCAAATAACACACATTAATTGTGACCTCACTGGGAATCGATCCCGGATCCCTCGGTGCGAGAAGCCAGTGTCATGCCCACTGGGTTACGAGGGCCGCCCTTTACACTATTATAGTTATATATAGAGTTGGAATTATATATAATATATAAACATATGTTCGTGAAAATGTTATATAACACTATTATAGCTTGTTTTATTATTATAGATTAATCATAAAATAAAAAAGATTTGATTATTCACCAAGCATCCTACATACTTTGATCACAATAGAAAGGGTAGTAAGGTATATTCGTCTTCGCATTTTTATCGCCATAATAAGATTTATCGATCTGAATATTTATTTATTTTTATCGATGTACCGTATCTTTATTTCCAATTCACAATTACTGTAAGAACGACGCTGATACTGACACAATTGAGAAGTTGAATATCAAAACCTATGTAACGCCAAAAAGTATTTTTTGGCAAATCAAAGAAATTTATTTTACATTTTGTTTATAA
Source organism: Agrypnia vestita (assembly GCA_016648135.1). Classification (NCBI taxonomy): domain Eukaryota; kingdom Metazoa; phylum Arthropoda; class Insecta; order Trichoptera; family Phryganeidae; genus Agrypnia; species Agrypnia vestita. Next base: position 14,923 of record JADDOH010009672.1, on the reverse strand, counting down.
CTTGAACAAGATGAAATTAAAAGCATGGGAATAATAAATTAAAAATAAAACATTCAAATAACATAAAGTGAATGAAATTTATATATTTAGCGATTTATTTTAACATTTAAAATGGACTTAAATTTAAAGTACATTTTGAAACCAGACTATGAATTTAGGTTGCTTTTGAAAATTAATCTTTTGGATTAGGGTTTCTGACCTGAGTCGACCCGGGAATATGTAGGATTTTCGATGCATCGAGTCCCGGGAATGCTTTTGTTGGGTCCCGGGATTTGTAACAATTTGGAAGAGTGTAAATAAAAAAATGAAAGGCGTTATTCATATTACTCACCGGCAGTGAGTAATATGAATAACGCCTTTCATTGTGTTAGTGAACCGCACCAGATATTTTGACATATTTTTTCTATTTGTAATATTTTCGTCGCATTCTGCGTCCAATTGATTATTTATCATGGAACAGTTTAAGATAAATAAATCGTAAATCATCCGTGTGATTTTTATTGAAGTGATAAACGAATTAAAAAATCATTTATGTTTGTCAAAAGGCACGCCAGCGACTTACACTGTGCATATATTTGAAAAAATATGACTGTTCAAATACACATCACGTCATACAAAACCGAGAAGCAGGCTATCAGATGTAAATCTGAACATTTTGGTATTTTTAAAATGCTGTTTGAATAAATTTGTTCTAATATGTGTATTTAATTTCAATATTTTATTTTTATTAAAATATTGTATAAAATATTGATTGTAAATATGTATATTTAATTTATAGTAACAATCCAATTAAAATAAAATTAACATGATTATAAAAAAAAATTATTGACATAGCACGATACCCGGGATCACGGGAATGATGCAGAGCTGCAAACCAAGTCCCGGGAGTGAACAAAGTCCGGGACAGAAAAACCCTAATTTGGATTTAGGTTACTTTTAAAGTTGAAGGAAATAAATATATTCATTGCATGATCAGGTTTGTAGTGAAATAAAGTTAGTAATTTAAGAGTGTACAATTTTATTAAATGTTTTTGAAATTTTTATTGAAAATTTACGATATTCATATTTTATTCCTGTGAATTTGGATTTGGAGGTATGTTTTGAAACTCAAGCTGATTTTTAACAAGCAATAACTTCAGATTGATACTTATTGTAATAGTTAACTAATATGATAAATGTAGGAATGAATGAGAAATAGAAAATAGAGAATGAATTAACATTTAATTTTTTTTAATAATGGTGGTTTGATATGTTTTGACAAACAACGATTTAATTCTGGTACCTTGCATGGGGGCATGGTTCTCCTACGGAAAATATATATGACGTGTGTAGTCTGCCGATTCACTCTCTGAAAAATGTCTACACTTTTATAATATCACAACAAATTAGTCAAGAATGTATCATTCTATATTATTTACAACTTCTAGTAAGCGTTCTATATATTTTTCGATGCCTCTGCGATAAAAATCACTCAGTCTTGACTCGAAAAATGTGTCATTCGAACAGATGGAAGTGTCGAAAATACTCACTTTATCTATTTGACATTCCATTTTAAAGGCCAGTAATTAACATAATTATATTAAATGTCAAAGCAAACTTAGAGTAGAAAGTTTTATTTCGACTAAAGTACGACCATTACCAATTTGTTTCACTTTTCAGAGGGGGCATTACTTCTGTTAACATCTACTGCTTTCAAGGTCTCATATTAAATATACAGAAAAATATACAAAAAAATACTTAATTTTCGTATAAAAAATATTAGTAAAAGAGCTTCCATTTAAATTTGAGATGGAACTTTTTTGCGTAATCATGTTTCCAAATACGCTGGAATAAATAGTTTTTCCGAAACCATTTTATTTTTGTGCTTACTAAATGAATGCTCTGTTTGGAATTGTTTTAGATATGATGAACAATAAATAATAAACAAAATAGTCTTCTTGAATGACCCACAAGAGCCTATTATGTCATTTATGATAAAGCATGTAAGATAAACAAAACACAACAACTATTGAAAATATTTATTTTATTTTGAGTGTTTAAAAAAATTGATTTTGCATATATGTACTTAATGTAAGTGGCAATTTTTTTAAAAATATTGTATTCCGATTTTCAAGCACCATTATTTTGAGTATCTCAATCCTTATAGACTTCAGTTATAGCACACGCAGGGCGGAAAACGGGCAATGGGAGCGACATCGCGGCTTTACTACGGTCATGAACTCAGGGCGGATGGGTGCACTTCTATTATACGGAATTTTTCGTTATTTTAATATCCGTAAGACTAAAGCCGTACTATAAAAAATTACGAATATGTGATCTTATTATACAACTATGACAAAAAATATATATTTGAAGAATAATAACAGTAATATTTCTCTCAGGGTTGAAAGTTATTCTATCTACCTACATCATTATTTGTTTAATTTTAATAATTGTCGAAACATCTATTTGTTTTGGCATAACAATGTACAATATTTTTAGTGTAAAATGCAATAATTTACGTCGATTCCGAGTATTTATCCAACAAAACCATAGATTGCGAATATCCTCCTCACGCTTTTGATTTAACATACGCATATACTGTGATCGCTCCTAGTACTATGGCAGTCAAAAATAATATTCTCAACTTTTAATCATTTTTTGTAAAAAATGTGATTCTATTTATTATTCAAATAAAATTTTATTTTGTTCTTTTTAATCTTCATCAAATTTAATCAAGTTATCAATTCAAATTGCATTAAAAAGGTACGTAGTTACATATTTTTTTATTTTTTTTTTATATGTTTTTTGCCTTTTATTTGACTTGTGTTTAAGTGAATGGATTTTTAATTTTCCATACAAGTTACTGCTGCGACAATTCAACGTATTACAGAAAATGAGTAAGTAATATTTTTAACAAAATGCAAACTTTGATATCGCTTTGTATCTCTCAAATGACTAAAGTGTAAACATTATTTTATTTTAAAAATAAATTGAAGAAAACTACCCCGAAGTTCAACATTCAGTGTCTCGTATCGTATCAATATGTATGAATATTATATCCGATATACCTACATTTAGATTTACATGAGTTTGACAATCTTTAAATTGCTCTCTTGGATAATTGAAATTTTCAAGAAATTTTCACGTGGGTTCTCAAAATAATTAATTACTTTTAAAAGGGCTAATAACTTAAATCCTTTAATTAAATTAGATATTTTGCTTAAGCATTTTGAGAGTTATAGGTAATTTGTTGAATCTCCCTTGCGTGTTTAAATGGGGATGATACTCACCTTTGATTCTCAAACGTGAAGAGTTAAATCTTGGAATAAGTGCTCTTGCTTAGTTAAGATTGAAGTGATAATATTTCGTGTTCATGTATTTTCATTAAGATATTTGATTGAAAACATTCCAACCGTACACTTTCCATCGGAAAATTAAAATTAAGTCTCGCAAAAAGCAGCCAGCAAAAGAAAACTCAAATTGTGACGAAAACAATTTTGCAAAAGTGTGAATAATATTTGTAAACATATGATTAACACGTACTGGTACTTTAGTACTATAAGATGTCGTTATCAGACTATGACTAACGAGGTGAAAGATTCAGTACAGTCAAGGTCTCACTGTATCTCTTCAGGCCGAATGTCGTAGTTCTCAGGGAACATGGGCGTTTGTGTGTGGAGAATTACAATAGAATTACGCTAGAAATACCCGTGCAACGCAATTATAACTAATATTTTAACACTTATTACGAGTCAATTCATTAGAAAAAAAAATTGTTTTGACCCTCAAGTTACAATAATAAGGCCGGCATCACACTGAGCGTATCTTCCGCCGAGTCTGTGACGTCGCGTCAAATCCGCAACCGAATTTAGCAGTCACATACAATATTCCACGGCGGATTCAGTATGAAACAAACACACGTGCGTGCGCAGTGCAGAAGATCCGTCGAATGTGGCACTTTGCATTTAAAAACATGAGACGTGACGTTACGGATTTTACGTTGAAGTAAGTTCCGCGGGCGGAGAAGCGAACAGACGCCGAAGCGAGCGTTCCGCCAGCGGATCGACCGATGATCCGCTCAGTGTGTTCGATAAGCGCATATTGTATGGTAAGAAATGTAGCGGCGTTCTTCGACGTCAAAGACGCTACAGAAGATACGCCTAGTGTGGCGCCGGCCTTAATATCCATTCCGTCGTAAAAATGAAATAAATAAAAACTTAATCAAGATATATTACAGATGTGATGATGATGATAGTAGAGATGAAGCTATTTATAGGGGAAAGTGGTTATGAAAGTGTTTTCGTGTATTTATAGGGCTTACGACCTATTTTATGGCTGGTTTAAGTAATCAACATACATACATGGAGTAGGTGAACGTTACATAATGTAACGTTCACCTATTCCACCCATGATTATCTACCACATCTATTAATTTTTTTGGATGTTACCTTTGTACAACTCGTTCCATATATGAATATTACATTGTGTAAAGTGATCATATGGCCAGCCATACGAAAGATTGTAAGCCCTATAAACACCCAAAAAAGAGTTTCATTTCTATTCAACTATATAAATATATAGCTTCGCCTCTTTGAGACATCTGTAATGTACGGCGATTAATGGCGTTCTCTCTGTGATAATATCCAGTATTGTGTTTTTGAAAAATTGAACTTAATCAAAATATTCTAAATAAATAAAAAGTTATGTATTTCGTAAAATTTCTACTGATCGTAGTTATGAAAAAAACTGCCAGCCGCAGAAAATTCAAATTCAAACAGTTTACCTCAAAACAGGGAATAATCAAATCTACAGAGCATTAATGCTCTCAACCTTTAAAAAGATAAATAATACATTATATAAAATGTACCAAATTCTGTTTGACTTCTAAGAGGATTTACAATTAGATTTTGGTGTTTTCACAAGTGTTTTTGAGGAATTTTAAATATAAAGATGGGTTTATGCGATTAAAAACATTTTCCGACGGCGATTTTTATAATTTTTTACATGAAAACGGCCTTGCTGTGAATGTAGAATTTACCTAACTACGTCCGAAAACCAGATGATTTTTTTTTTAATTGTGAACTGGCTGCTTTCTGAAAACTTGATTTCATTGAACTTATATGATTATTATTGTTTTTTATTAGTTTTTCGTGTACTGTTATAAAATTTCGTTTTTTCTTAGTTTTATTCTTATGAGTCACAGTCCACTGTGATATTTTTTTTATAAATAATCTAATAATACCTTTAATTTTCTCTTTTATTTATATTTCATGCATCCTGATGAATACTATGCGGTGTTGGTAAGTAACGGGAGAGCAAAGAAATGACAAGAATGAAGCATTTTTAATCGAATATTACACAAATTCTGTAGTGGTACAGTTATCTTGGGTACATCTTGAACGAAGATGAACTGAACAAACAAGTCAAATCTGCGAAAATAGAGAGCAAATAAAATCCTATAAATATCAAATATTTATACGTCCTTCCAACCACATTCGTTGATATTGACATTCAAGTTTTATAAAATATTTTTGTGAGATTTTATTTTCGAAAATTTTTGATTTTATAGTCCATTTTTTTCTATAAAAGATTTTCTATTTATATATATGTATATATACATTTTATAAATAAATAGATAAAAACACATGTTTTTATACAATGATAACTAACTGATATTAATAATCTAATTATTATATGTTATACCTCATCAAAAAGAATCAAGGTTCTTATGTGTGGTGAGGGATAATCACCACACATATATAATCAAGGGAAAAATAAAAAAGAACAAAAATTATGAATTGCAAAACAATTCTTGTTAGATTTCTTAATTAGGCAAGTAGTGTAAGATATTGGTAATATAATCTAAGTTTACAAACATTGAGAATTATAGGTACACAGGGTGTCCCGTATCTCGACGTCAAGCCGAAATCGGATGATTAAAAATTCTTCATTCTTGTCATTTGTTTGCTCTTCCATTTTCTACCAACACCGCATAGTATTCATCAAGATGCATGAATGATCTTGTCGCTCTACCGTGATGGTAATTTTCCTCTCTCTTCTATCTTCAATACGGTCTAAAGTTACCAGCCTCATTATCGGGATAATGTCGCACGATGTGCCCGAAATACTGGAGAACACGACACAGACTAAGAAGAGGTGTGTCGTGAATACCAGTTAAGTTATTATAGACAAATTATGAAATTATACATGCCATGCAAGATAAGTAAGAAGTCTTCGTTCGAAAGGGGTCGATTTGTGAATGGCTCCGTCGCTTAAACTGTAAACTATGAAAACTATTTGAGCTCCAACTAACTACATTGGTGATATTTTGAATATTAAGGTAATTTCATATTAGTGATGAACGACACAGAACCTTTGAATTTGAACAGGTTCATAACTACCTTTGTGGTTTGGCGGGGATGTTTTTACGGGAATAATGAAGAAAGGAATCCATGCACTTACTTACCTAGGATACCTCCTCTTCTTCTCCTGTGCTGGTTCTGATTTTGACCCTCTTTTCACACCAAACTTAATTGCGACACAGTTTCCGAAATACTTTGCTTTATTCCGTTCGTGTATAAGCGGTAATATGTTGATTTAGCACTTTGGGTTATTGGTCAGTTTTTATGTTAATTTTAGCGGTTCGGCGAAGCTTTTATTACGTATTAAATTCTTAATTAAGCGACGTACTTAAATACGTATAAAAATCTTGCATAGTAATTTAGCGAGAAAAAAAAGGTTTATATTTATAAATACCTTACTATTATTATATCTGCGTTTTTTGTGGGAGATTTGCACGCGTTTTAAAAAGCGGTGTACCTGTTACGAATTTCACTGCACTTGTGACATGTGACATTCTAATATACGCGAAACTTCTCGATCGGCGGTATGCAAAATTTTTGTTTTGTTTGTCCTCCTCAGGCATGGATATTGGATAGGAAAAAGAAGAGGACGGAATTTATACGGTTTAAATATTAAAATACATGGCGCCAACAATATGCTCGATATTTTTAAACAAACCCAAAAATTTTTGACAGTTTCCAGATATCTATACTAATATTATACAGAGGAAAGATTTGATTGTGTGTTTGAATTGAATAGGCTCCGAAACTACTGGACCGATTTGAAAAATTCTTTCACATTTAGAATCCTACATTATCCCTGATGAAAATAGGCTATAGAATATTTTCAAAAAAATTAGTGATCCGTTTATGAAAACTTCCATAATGTAACCCAACGTGTGAAAAAAATACCAAAAAAAACTTATATCGCGTACGCTGCGGAAATTTTTGACAATAGGTCAAAATGATGTACTACAGTTTTATAGAGGACATTAATATCTACAAAAAATCTGGAATACCATATAAGTATTACAGTTATGTTACAATAACTTATGTTAACATTAAATGGAAAAATTGTTTTTTAGAGAACAGGGAAACCTTTGTTTTCCCTCACAAACTTATTTTTTACTTAATCCTTAACCCGTGCAACGCCGGGTACGACCAGCTATAAAAAAAACTTTATTAATTATTCATTAGTTTAAGAAATGTTTTAAAAATTAATCATTAAAAAAACTTACCCATAAAAACCAAGTTTTTATTACACTCCCTTTCTCATTGAATCAGGTTTCGTGCCTACTGAGGCCCTTACTCATTTTTATTGATGCTTATTGATTTAAAAAAACATTAAAATATCAAAAAATCCAAAATTATACTATAATTCTTAAATTTTTTTGATCATTTTTATCATCGCCACAAGTCTGCCTGCAAAGTTTCAGCTCGATTAGATCACGGTAAAAGGGTTAAAAATCGATCCAAAGTTTTTCCGGCAAACAACAAACCGCAAATGCCAAATTAAAAATAAAGGAGTAAAAATGCCATATCATGCAACCGTATTTCAAAAGATATAAATATTTTTTTGGGTATATTCTTATCGGCATCAGGCTCCAATTCTTTTAGTTTTTGCAACAATTTTGGGGCGATCGTGGTGGTTTCGCCAGTACCTGTAATTTAAAATACATTCGAACGCCTGTTTACGGAGAGGTAGGCAAACCCTCGCCAGTCTCCGCCGATGACGTACGGAACCGCACAGGGCCGGCGCCAGTACACCTTCGGCCGCCGCTGCGCTTGTGACGCATCTGTCAATTAACGCCCGATCCGCATACCCGCAATTTGTCGTTCGATCTTGACGCCGCTTTTCAAATCCATTCTTCGCAGTGGATTTGATAATTGAGGTGAAGTCGGCTCCGCATTCTACAGTCCACATTTCCAGAATGTCGCAGTTTCAATAAATCGGAAAAGAAACCAAAAGGTAAGTGTTTGCATTGTCTCTCTGTAACGGGCTTTTCGCTTCGTACTGGACAGCTCGCTTTCCCCTTAGAAGTTCCGTATTGTTGAACATTTCAACGCACGATAACATAACCTTTGGCGATCCACGTGGTACTATTTACTCTTTACGCGTCAAAGACACGGTTCCAATTTATAAACTTGGTAAATTCATAAATTCTTCGATTACTTTACAACGCTTGCGACTTATCATTTAAAAAAACATTACTTCTCCTTGTCACAGCTACGGCACAACTGAGAGCACCATACGCGCTCCGGTCTGTACATCTGCGCAGGCAAAAATAATCGAATTTAAATTCTTCTCCGGTCGCCTTTACAGGTTTCCAGACCTGTACACCACACACAGGCGAACCGCCCCGAAGCGTGTATGGCTGCCTTTACTTATTCTTATTTGTTTTATATATTAAATATTAAGGGACTGTGTTATGAAAAATTCCATTTTCGTAAATACAATGTGATATCATAAAAATAGATTCAACTGAGTAATAAATAAATTTACGATAAGAAAATAGTGCAATTATTTTAACTTTTTTATTTTTTGTATCAATTAACTGATTTACAAAAAGGATAAAGTTTGGAAAAAACAATAAGTAAGAAATTATCTTTCAATAAAAATTTATCATGACAAAAATTATCAGAGAATTAGACATTCTTGCAAAATTAGTAAAGCCAATCAAAAGCGCTCTCCCTGACCAAAAGAACCGTTTAATTTAACTTGTTCAAATGATAATTTTGGTTCGCACCAAAATTAATTTTAAATGCTAAGAAACTTTATTTAAAATGTCGCCGACCTCTTTTCTTTGGTATTTTAAAGAAATCACTTAACGAAATTAGAAATGTTAGGTATCGGAAAAGTTGAATAAGATTTTATACGTACACGCGTTACTTAGATTATTTTATTCCCTCTTTAACGAAAAATTTAGCTTTATGAGTTTCAACAATCGAAATTACTTGTGAAATAAAAATAATATTTTTACCTTTTCAAATAACAGCAAAATAACTTTGTGGTAACATTATTAATATTACTGAAAATAACACTTTTTAGGTGTTGAAACAAACGGATAATTTATATTTTATTGCATTATATGCGGAAATAAGATTAAATCAACAGATATATAACCTTAAGCACTACGCCAATATCGAGATAAAAATGCCTTGCTTGCGAATAAGGAGGTAAATGCAATTGTTATCGCTATAAAGGAAAAATACAAGTGTTTTAATTATAATCGGTTAAAATAAGAATGTGTTACTTATATTTAAAATACCATCTTGACATTTCTATATTTATTTCCGGTTCGTATAAATAAAGCTAATAAATATTTATTTCAAAGATTATATTTCTGAAATTCTGGGGTAGTCCTCGATATAAAAAATTCTATAATAAATCATCATCGCTGTTACCTCCAAAATTCTTGTTGTGTCTTATATATTGTGTCTTCACCTTTTTTTTGAAATTTTTTGGTTTTTTTGACCATATTTTTGAAATTCTGGGGTAGTCCTCGATATAAAAAATTCTATAATAAATCATCATCGCTGTTACCTCCAAAATTCTTGTTGTGTCGTATATACTGTGTCTTCACCTATCTTCCCAAGCTTCTGCGCCATGTTGGTCTTGTGTTCAGCAATGATATTGTGATGGCTCCGTTTATCTCATCGTCCATACATCGATGTCCTCCCATTTTATAAATCTTTGAGACATTCATATAATTAAAAAAGCATAGTTCTCATTGAAGCATCAACGAAAAAATTAATTTTCTAAAACCGGCCTCGTATATGCCTCAAGATTTTTCTTTTTATTATTTGTTTACCATTTACATTTACAATTTTATGGCAAACTGCACAGTCGTTTTTACCCTCTACACATTTTAAACAAAGAACTTTTTCATTTAGATATATAAAAACTTTTGAATAATAAATACTATTGAATAGGTACACATAAGCGCCAGAAACTCTGGGAACAGGAAACTTGGACTCACCGTATTCTGCTTCTCCTGCGTCTCTCGATCGCTTCCATTGAATGGGCTGTATTGACGTATACATAGCAAAATGTAATAGACTACGACTCTCCAAAGCTTAAGTTTATATTATAATGGCTCATAAAACTGTTTCAGTACAAGGTCGCCGATGTACGTTGGTGATAGGAAGGGAAGGAGGGGAAACATCAATTATTTTACAAAAAAAATATTCAAATTTTTAAGAAAACAATTCCTATATTTTATCCCCAGAGGAATCATCAATAATTAAGATAAATTATAGATGTCTCACAGAGATTAAGCTTTTTTAAGGGAAAGTATGTATGGAAGACTTTTTTGAGCGTCTACGACCTGTCATAAGGCTGGCTTAAGTGATTCAACTTCTATTTAGCATAAGTCACAAAAAAATATTTTATACTTATTTATTTTCTTGTTTCACCCTGTTCTTTTAGGTGAATGGTATTTCCTGATTCTGTAATATATCAAGTCTATCTACATCTGGTATACTGTACATTTTATTCTTAATCGGTATTCATGAATTGTCATTTTTTTAAGAAGGATGTGTTAGGTACACTTATTATTTATTTTTATATTATTTATCTTCATCTTGATACATGTTATAGGAAAAGGATCCGCTCATCTCACTAGGAAGAACCTGTGCCGAGATGAGCAACTGACAATATAGTGAGAACAAAATACTATAAATATGAAACAAAATACTATACAACTATAAAATTAATCAACTAATTGAGTATATAAATATAAAATTTTGATAGTAAAAATAGTAGATATTATACAAATTAAAAGCAATAGTGAAATTAAAAAGAATATATATAAAAATTATAAGAATATTTGCATACATTAAATAATGATTAAAAATACAGTTTAATGAGCAATAAATTATTAATGATGTACTATTTTTATTTTTTTATAATAGATAATGAAGGACTGTTTTTAATTTTTTAAATAATATGTTTCTACACTGATTTCTTATACCAAGGATTCGGGGTTCGGTGTGGTCAAAATACATTTATGAGATTTTCTCAAGCCTGGATACTTTTATGATGTATTTTGCAACAATAATTGGCCTGTTTATGCGTTAAAAATAAAAATAAAATAAAAAAATTTATACCATCCATCAAAATATATTAAACAAATCTCTATTAAGTTTTCAGAAAAAGTTATTTTTATGATAATAGTTTTGTTGACGTTTGATGATATTTTCTGAACAAATGAAGACCAGTGATTTCTACTGAAATTTTTCAAATAAAAATATTTTTTTATAATATCTTACGTATAATCAAATAATTTGATTAACATCCAACCAATTTTATTATGTACTTAAATACGTAAGTGGCGTAAATAACATCATTAATTTCCCTTCTGGTTCGCGAGACGAGCGATGCTGGCGCCATCAGCGAATAGCGACCGACTAGTAAACCAGACAAATTATTTGGGCTGGGGTAGTTAGCGTTCGTAGGCCTATTAGGGGCGTGTTTAATTAATATGTATAGAAAATGTCATCCCGTTTCGAGTACTTTGTTTAGACATATTGGTCGAAGTTAATATTTTCAAATCAGAGCAAATTGATGCACAAAATGCGTTTCATATTTTAACATGTTAACAAAATACGTTTGATAATTGCGAGTTTTTGCGAACATCTTAAGGAAAAATAAAAAATTACTATAAAAGTAAATATTCAGTAAGGTTCGTTGTACAAGAACATACTTAGAAAACATTTAGTATTTTTTATATATTATTGTTAATATGTGTTATATTACTTTCTTTATTCATATTCACACAACCGGCTTCGAAATAAAATAAAAATTTCATCGGGATCTTGGTGGTTACTTATTTTGATGGGAAGATATGGAAATATAATATTAAACATCTTAAGTTATTGGAGATATTTTTAAAGTCTAAAAAAAAAATTTAAAATTAAATTTTGTTACCAAAAAGTAATAATATAATTTAAGTTTATTATCAGCCTCGGGAAAATAATGCGTGTCTTCGAAACCACAAGACATTTTCGATAAATATCTATATATTTATTTTTCATTAAAAAAAGTCAGATATGTACCAACCACGGTAATGACCACATTCAATTGTTTTGACGATTTTTCAACTGCAGAAAGATTAACTTTTACATCTGTAAAACAATAATGATTATTTAAAAAGAAAATATTCAAGTACCTATTTATAGTCCCATTTTAATCCCAACTATTATAGTATTAAATTTTAATTCCATTTCTTGCATGCCACCTAGTAAATAAGTAATAGTAAATAAGTTTTTTTCTTTTTAAGCATTAAGTTGTTTTGTAAGATAATTTTTTTGTGTAGGGCGCCTTTGAGGTGAGTATTCGCGAAAATGGCGCTATATAAATTATCAAAATATTATTATTATTATTTTATTTTTAGAATATTTTGAGCATGTCCAAATTTGTCAGAACAGTACTGGATTTTTGTCACAGGGACATCATAAATCAATCAATATATTAAAGATGTCTCACAGAGACGAAATAATATTTTTATGGGAAAGTAGGTATAGAAGTTTTTGGGTGTACATAGGGCTTACGACCTATCGTACGGCTGGCTTAAGTGATCACTTTACACAATGTAACGTTCGCAATTTCCACCCATGATGAAACTTGCCGTAAAACGTAGACATGGTATTCTATCTACGAGCATTGGCGAGTTGGCGAGATGTCTGGTAACTACGGTGAATGAGGTAGTGTTTTACAGTCCCACAATCGCACAGAGTTCAAAAAAAATCGTTCAGTGCGTGCAGCACTTACTTGTCAATCTTTGTTATATATAGGTATATTTTTTGACTGTTTTAAATGGTACAGAACTAATAAATGACTTACCTTTGTGCAAAGGTTAAAATGACTAATGCTGTCGAGTTGTCGTGTGTCGTTTTGATTCAACAGATGCCTTCGGTTGTCGTTATCAACTGAAAAATGACGGTCACAACTTCTTCATCTTCAAGTACCGTTTCGTTTTTTTTAAATACCATTAAAAAGCATCATTTAGTTATCGAGCGGTTTCGGTTACTTTATAAACTTTTCGAACTCAAACAAAGAATTGCTTATATTTTCTCTTCTCTAGCTTTTATTATTAATAAGCCCAACCCTAAGGCGATTGTCTAGTAGTGTGAGCAAAATTTAGCACTTTTTTTTCATTTCTTGCATTTTGTATCAAAAATGTTACAAATATTTAAAATTAGTGTAGGTACCTACTATTCTAAAACGACAGTTACTAAATTATTATTAATTAATAATAAAACAAACGATGTTTTAGAATTAAAGAAAATGGCACCACTTTGTGGGTTTTTTATTAATATTAGGTCCTTACATATGAAATTGACGTTTTGCCGTACTGGCAAATTTGATCTCAAATATCTTCTCTTTGGTTAGGAATTCCAAATCCAAATTTATACAACTATTTACTCATGTATTTGTGTTTTGAAAATTATAATTCATTTGTTTTTTCCTCAATTGTTTTTTTCTTTGCGTCACTCAGTTTACAAAATGAAAAACTTGAAATATCGCGTTCTTTACGAGTACGAGTTCCACCGTGGCACCAGTGCTGCAGAAACGGCTCGAAGGATTAATGATGTGTATGGCGACGGTGCCGCAAAAGAAAACACAGTGCGTTTTTGGTTCCAACGTTTTCGTTCTGGAAATTTCGACCTGCAGAACAAGCCCCGTGGACGGCCGGAGACCAAAGTTGATAATGAAGAATTGAAGGCTATTGTGGAAGCGGATCATCGCAAACCACATCCGAGTTAGCTGCAGGCTGCGGTGTTAGTGATAAAACTGTTTTAATCCACTTGAAGCAAATTGGTAAGGTGAAAAAGCTTGAATGGTGGGTACCTCACGAATTGAGTGAAGCAAATCAACAAACGCGCGTTGACTGTGCGTTGCATTACTCAACCGGCACAATAATGAAGGGATTTTAAATCGAATCATTACCTGTGATGAAAAGTGGATCCTGTACGATAATCAGAAGTGCTCATCGCAATGGCTGAACCCTGCCAAACCAGCCAAACCATGCCCCAAGCGAAAATTGACTCCAAAAAAGTTACTTGTGAGCGTTTGGTGGAATAGTGCTGGTGTCGTTCACTACAGCTTTCTTAAATCTGGCCAGACGATTACGGCAGATGTCTATTGTCAGCAACTGCAAACCATGATGGAAAAGATAGCTGCTAAACAACCGAGACTGGTTAATCGCTCTAGGCCACTGCTGCTTCATGATAACGCTAGACCACACACTGCACAACAGACGGCTACCAAATTAGAGGAGGTTCAATTGGAATGTCCAAGACATCCACCGTACTCTACGGACCTTGCCCCAACAGATTACTATTTTTTTCGAAATTTGGATAACTTCTTGCAAAGGAAAAAATTCAACTCCCATGGGGCAGTCCAAACCGCCTTCAAAGATTTTATTGATTCCCGTCCGAATGGTTTTTTTAGTAAAGGGATCGATGAACTACCTATGAGATGGCAAAAGTGCATAGATAGCAATGGTACATACTTTGATTAAATAAATATATTATAATAAAAAAAAATCGGCTTTATGTTCCTCCCATACTAAACGCCAATTTCATATGTAAGGACC
>JADDOH010009671.1:0-23895 GCA_016648135.1 Agrypnia vestita | reverse complement strand
GTTCCCACTGCACGCCCCTGCAAACTAGACAGTATTAAAAAGAGTCAATTATCTGATTACTTTTGTATACTATTCATCCATATTCACCCCTAACTAAAAAAGTTCATATTTTCTCCATTTATGTTTTAATACTGCAAAACTGAAATTCCTACTTAAATTTAAAACATATTTAAAATGTCCAATTCCTTTTCCGGTTTAAAATTGTGTCTGCGTGCAAGCGTTAAACAATTTAATTCTACTGTCGCTATAAACAAGGCGCAATAAGAGATGCAAAAATGTGAGCAGCGGGGGCCAGACTTTAATGAGTGCACCGTGTGTACATTTCACCGGGCAGGAATTTGAAAACTTTTCGCATCAATTCACCGGGCGCCGGTTTACGTGGTAGAGAAATATTAATAATCCAGCAAGCAGAGCGAATTGTTATACATCATTCCGAGTTATCTTGTTAGCGGGAACTTTTAAATTGGCTTGTGTGATACTGTCACGACGAGAATATTCGTTCACTGATTGTGCAGATCGGTGCGTGACCGTGCGTGGCGTGTGATGATTCAATTCGCGACATCGATAATATTTTATTACAGCTAATTTTCAATTCGTTTTCTTTTTTCACCATTTGAAGCACGATATTTAATAAACTGCCACAAACATGAAAAAGATTTTATTAAAATCTATTTTTTTGGCGTATTTAGAGTTAAATTTATTGTAACGGAAGTTAAAACATTGTAGCGGGAAACAGCATGTAGCAAAAATTCGAAACCACTTGAAATTAGTGTTTAGTAATATCTAAATATGATAATTTCGTTCGAATTCACGGCTAAAAAAATTAAACTACACGGCTCGAATTCGAACCTCGAACGCACGGAAAGTAACGCGTTAACTATATGAAGTACCCCCCACCCATATTCTCCCGTCAAAATTATTAAGTCTCACAGAGACGAAGCTATGAATATGAGAAACGTGTATGGAAGACTCTTAACATGATAGTCTTACATGGCTTAAAACCTATCTGAGCTGGCTTAAGTGATCACTCTACACAATTTAACGTTCATCCATCGTAAGAACATCCACACATAATCAAATTTTGTCAGTTCTATATACATGTTCGAAACAGGAACCTTTCATTAAAGAGTTAAGGTTGTTATTACGGTCGTTAGACATATTTAACTGTAAATAGTTGCGGATATTTTATACGAACCTATGTTTTTCCGAGAAACGATTCTCGACGTTTCGTTGAATGCTTATTCAACGAAACATCGTACGTGTGTAACAAGTTAGTTTACACAGCTTTCATAAGTAGTGATGATTTTATTTATTTGTTTTTATTTATTTTTCTACTCCTTTACTCGTTTTTCTATTTCTGTTATTTTTTTATCATTTATATATAAAAGTAGCATGTACTTGATTTAATTTCGGATAACCCGCAAGTAAACTTGGGATCGAATATTTTGTTTTTTTCACTAATTTTTTTTTACATGTACATGAAAGCCTTTTACGAAAATCAATATTTTCAATTTTTAAACATTGTATTTTGAGTAGTCCATCAAAGCACGTTATTATCTGAAAAAATACTTCCAAGGGAATATTAACGCTTTAACTTTACGCTCATCAGAAAATAGCCAACATTTCAGGCTTCATTTCTGCGGCGCATCACATCCTCCCGATAGCGGTTACAGCAAAAAGTTACAAAAAGCA
Organism: Agrypnia vestita; assembly: GCA_016648135.1. Lineage (NCBI taxonomy): Eukaryota > Metazoa > Arthropoda > Insecta > Trichoptera > Phryganeidae > Agrypnia > Agrypnia vestita. The sequence continues at coordinate 22,203 of JADDOH010009671.1, read as the reverse complement.
AAAAGTTAAAAGGGGGTAGAACAACCCGAAAAAATCTTAAATCACACTGATCAGTCACTGAATCCAGCAATTTTTCCACCTTGAGTCAAAGACCATTATTTTTCAGAATATTTTGACGTCCAAATTTTTAAGAACAGTACTGGATTTTTGTCACAGTGACATCGTTAATCAATTAATATATTATAGATGTCTCACAGAGACGAAATTGTATTTTTATGGAAAAGCAGGTATATAAGTCTTCGGATATACATAGGGCTTACGACCTATCGTACGGCTAGCTTAAGTGATCACTTTACACAATATATGAAACATGCCGTATATTTTAAATATATACAATTTCCAAAAATTTAGTAGACATGGTATTGTATCAAGGGTGAAAATGGCGAACGTTACATTGTGTAAAGTGATCACTTAAGCCAGCCGTACGATAGTTCGCTAGCCCTATGTACACCCAAAGGCTTCTATACATACTTTCCCATTAAAATACAATTTCGTCTCTGTGAGATATCTATAATATTGACCATTTTTTTTGTAGATAAATTTATGATAAGGTGCCTTTTATCAAAGTAAAACTATTTTTCATGACTAACCATTTGTTTATTGGAAAAATTTGTACAATATACAGTAAATAGAGGCATTGATCAATTAGAATTATGAACTTTTAATTAATAAAAAGAACATGCTCATTGAAATAAAAAAATTAATTAATGCATTTGATCGAGTAGCTTGTTGATGTAATTGTTCATGACGCTTGCCTAGTGACGGTGGTCGATGGTTCAAGTCTCATTCCAGGACACCACCAAATAAATACTGTTTCCATAGCGCAGCTTAGTTTCAGAAATGTAAGAATATTGATACAAAACGTATTTCACGTTTGTATCTCTATTTTTTTTTTAAAAAAAGATTAAAAACGCAAGATTACTGCTCTTGGAAACATTAATGTTTTCAAAGCGTTTTATTTATAAGATTTTTTAATTCATACACATCCTGAAATATACAATGGATAAGATTCGTGATGTTGATACTACTATATTTTACTTATTGAAACCACAATATTGATCAAAACTAATAAACCAGTGAAAAACTGTTGAAATTCCTCAATAAATAACAAAGAAAAAAAAATTAAAGTCAGTATATTTTAGCGCAGAATGATTGACCTCCAGCTTGCCTGTGACGTCACGTGTTCTTATATCCGGGCGCCGGAGCACAAGCCGCAATGTATACTAGGTACAAGAAATGACATGACGTCACACGACTCCACCGGACGAAAAAAAATGTAAAATACGCAGATTTAAAATTCTGTAACCTGTTATTTTTTGAGCTATTTTATTTACTTTAGGATTTTTGTTCACTTTTACTAAAATTTTCATTTCCATTCATTAAAAAAAATAGGAAACATCTCCATTGAGGTTGGACTTTGCCGGCCTGTTAGTTGTACAATTTAGTATTTTGTACATGTATCCTGTAAATCCTCTCCTGTAAAATAACGAATAAGGTGTAAAGAAAATATATTATAAATCTTTGAGTGAGTGTATCAATTTTAAGTCTGTTCATATTTCTAATATATAATGTAGCGTGTAGTTAAAAAGTTTAAAGAAGTTTGAATTCCTTTGCCTTTTTGTAGTATGTGTTCTTGGGATTAATAAATTGTGATATCATTTGTGTCGTTTTAAATTGTGTATTTTTGTATTCGTAAGTAGGTATAAGTATTCAATATTATTAAAGGCATATCGGAAACTCAGTTCCAAATACGTGTATTCCAATATTCTATTTTGCATTATGGTGGTTTTGTTTCCATATCCCTCGTTTAATTATAAACTATTAATTGATTTAATAATAACAACTTCATCATTAAAAATTCCTTGTGCTAAATAATAACTTTTATTACACAACAATAAAGTTTGTACCACACAAACATGGGTTTTAAACATATTTTATACACTTACGTATAAATATAAAGTAACAAAGCAACTTTATAGATAGATATCAAGTTGTTAGATTGAATGTTATTTTTTTTAATTATAGAAATTAAAACTAAAACGTAAGTTAATTAAGTGATGGTCAAAACTTAGCAGGAGATAAGTCAGATATATTGGAAAAAGAATGATAGCTCTGAAGTCATTTATCGCCATATATCAATATAACGTTTTCTTGAATGTCATGCTGGCTATAGCCTGATATATAAAATAAAAAATGAATCGCCGAGACGGTTTGGTCACGTGGAATGTATGAGCGAGGAAAGGATAGTTAAGAAAATATACGAGTCGAGTATTAAAGGCACCAGGAATAGAAGGCATCCGCGAAAGACCTGAAATGATCAGATACTACAAATATTGGAGGATGGCACTGTCAAAAGCCTCAACAACCGCAGAGCATGAATGAGAAGATTAATGAATGTAGCCGAAGCAAAAGAGATGTGCCAAGATAGAAAAGTATGGCGTTATATCATATCTGCTTATCACTGTAACGGTTAGCTAGTTAATTATGTACGTAGTAATCTACTTGTAAAGCATACAGATATGTTACACAGTATATATTTAAAACAGAAATATATGAATAATTGAGTCATATATATATAAATTGCTTCAGAATTATTTATATGCTCAGAGATTCGAGCAGAGTAATAAATATGTGGTAATTTATTACTCTTTATAGTGTGTACTTAGGACCATATAAGTGTCAAAGAGCCACGACAAAGTTTAATTGCAAATTTTCTACTTTCCCGAGTCGAGATGTCTTTCCAGAGACTTACATGTACACGTAATAAGAATACTAAAAAAAATTAAATACGTCTTAGAAGACCAAAGGGAATTACCAGGAGGACATAAGCTAGTAAGCCGTTCAGGTGGTGACGTAATCGGATGGAGCCGTGCCCAGAGACTAGACCCGCATTGGACCGAGACGATAACAGTTGGAAAGGAAACGAAAAGATATACCTTACGAAATATAAATTCTAACCTTATTTGTGTGGAAAAATGAATTATAAAAGAACGAAAAGTATGATTAATTTTTATTGATTTACCTTACGGTGCAAAATGATTATTTTAATTTACAGTAAAGTAATCATTGTAATATAAACTATAACATATAATTATACTATAACATCGGTGGTAAATTTACTGATACTTAACTGTTTTAGGAACTAGTCAAAATATATATCTTCTTTCTTTTTCAAAAAGAGCAAAATATATTTGTGGTGACATTATTATAATTATTATAATATATTTTAATTAATAAAAATGAACTTTGTTTTCACCACTTTTGTATTGAAAATATTAACATGTTTAAATCACATTACGTCAGGATAAAAATGTTACAAACAAATGAAATACAAAAGTATAGACAATCAAAATATTAAGAAAAAGTAAATAATTATGTATGGAAAATTAATAATAATGAAGTACCGACTTAAGTACGATAACTGTTTGTGAAAAAGATCTGGTTATTTATAATATTCAATTTACAATTAACACTTTTTTTTGTTTCCAAAATGTATTATTCGTTAAACTGTTAAATAGATACTTACTTCATTATTATTCATTTTCGATACATATTTTTATTTGTGTATTGACATCCTATACTTCAATTTTTGAATTTAATTTGTTAGTATACAATTGTATCTTGACGAAGGGACTATGGGTTCTAAAACATGTTGATAGTTTTCAATAGAAAAGTGTTGAAATTAAAGTTCATTTTTACTCCCTTTATATAACTCGCTATAACTAAAAATAATATATATTATAAAAAAATGGTATCTGCTTGCTTGCTTGACGAAAAAACTTTGGATCGATTTTTAACCCTTTTTCCGTGATCCAATCGAGCTGAAACTTTGCAAGTAGACTCGTGGCGTCAATCAAAAAGATCTATCAAATTTTTGTTAAAAAAAATTAATAAATTTTTGGATTTTTTTATTTTTTTATGGTTTTGTCATACAAAGCAGTAAGTTGTATGGAGATTCCAACCCATATGGTAGACACGAAACTCGAAAATGTGAAAGGGAGTATTGTAAGAACTTGGTTTTTATGGGTTACTTTTTTTATTAATTATATTAATCATACTATAGTTTCGATAAAAACAGCTCGGTCTCCATCAGGTGTAAATATCTGTCTATGTAAGAATGACAATCGAATTAGTATATGTACGCCGTGCGTACAGCGCGCATTGTTTAATTGTGTTTGTTTTTATACCCATAAATACAAACACAATGAAACAATGTGCCTCGTATGCACACAATGCACAGGTTGCGTTAGTACCCAGCGGGCTGCCATTTCTAGGATCAAGAAATCAGCAGGCAAGACCCCTCCAGCACCGGAAGCGCAACCCTAGAGGTCATCCGGTAGGCGCTCGTTAACAGGTGGTTCCTCTGGCTCCTATTCAAGGCGAAAGAGACAACCAGACATCTAATTCTATGCGCCCAAACCTTCATTGCATATGTGACCTGGGCCACATATACGGCATTGTAGATTAGGCGCATTGCAGGCGCTCGTATTCCCCACTCCACCATAGACATTCTTCTCAGCGCACCAAAAAAATTTGCCGCTCGCTCAGACGCAGCCTTGACATGAGCCAAGAAGGAATCCGACGTGTCCATCACCACCCCCATCAATAAAACCAGAATTACTAAAAAGGGAAATTTTATAAAGGTTGAGTTGTGGTGTAAAAGCCACAGTATGCTTATTCCACGATAAATGAAAAGGCACTCACCAGAGGGTTTAACTTGCGCAGGGAATCCAGTTACGAGGAAAGGAAGCAAATAATACAAAATGTTTACTATGAACGTTTGCTTATTTAACTTGTTCATTGAACCAGATTTGGCATGCACCAACTGCGACTATTGAATTCTAGCAGACAATGCAGTGGTTCACGTAATGCAAACTAAATAAATACTAGTGCAACAACAGCAAGTTCAAACAGTGTATTTGTTTTGGTTATTCGAGCATCTCTAAGGTACGAGTATCATATCCATCCGCAAAAAAAAAATGTGATAAAATAATTGTATTATCAAATAATATAATAATTTAAATTTGACAGGCAGTAATTAGGGATTGCCGACAGAAGTGAAAACTTGAAATTATGAAATAATAGTGTTTTGTTTTAGGATGTTCAAATTAATTTTAGGAATCAAAAAATATAATTACATAATTTGTAAATTATACTGGTTTTCACATGTATCGGCGCTCCGAGCAACAATTATATACCTACATTTTTGTATGATTTATTATTTATTCATCAAAACCTACGATGAACTGTGCAAGCCCAGTATAAAATGTAAATATAACCAAACTGAAATAATAATTCATTTACATTTATATTATTTATACATAGTATTAGTTTGTACATGAATTTCAATTAAGTAAATTTTCAACATTACTTTCATTGTTTGCATCATTATCATTAATTTCAACAATGCGTAGGTTATTCGTACTATCAATCATTTAATTATATTTAAAAAAGGATACAATAGGCTTATGGTAACTGAAGAAAAAAAAATGTTTGATTTGAATTTATGTAAGTTATAGCTATAACCCATCAAAAATGACGGTACTTTTACATGTCATAAAGAATAATTATTTATTTATTTATGAAAAATAAAAAATAAAAAATGTATACTATTAAGAAGTTACGGACATTACACGAAGTTACGACCGACGGATCGACAGTGAAATGATTATAATTGAGATCGTGTATAAACTGCAACGCACAAAATATATTCTTTCACTACTGACCAAGAGCAATACGTCATACTTATAGCTACAGATTGTTTTCACTTCAAAAATATGTTTTAAAAAAATTTAAAAAATAATAATTTAATATCCACAGTACTAAGAGTGATCACAGTATATGTATGCGTTAATAATATAAGCGTGGGACGGATACAAACATCGTCGCTATGGTAAGGATTTGAGAAAAAGCGCCCCTCGCTTTTGATTTCATTGACATACCTACGTATAAATACTGTGTTATTAAAAAATATTGTTTTCTTTTAAGTACATATTTTAGAAAATTAACTTTAAAAGATAGAAAAATAATAAGATCAAAATATTGTATTTTCATTCTTAGATTAAAACTAACCAGATATACAAAATCAGCCCTTAAGGCGGCCGATTTTCACTTTATGGCTCAACTAACTCCCTGATGACGATCGCTCAAAGGGTTGGACTGGATTATGGGATATGTAAACAAGATTCTGACGTAGGTCCTTCCAATGGAGGTAGGTAGATACCTCTCAAGTATAGCCTTGTAAGTAAAACCCTTTCCCTGGGATATCAAAGCCATTGGAACACTTGCCACAAAGAGTTATGTTAATATAGGTTTAGGCCTCTAGGTGCATTAAGGGTTTTACATTTCAATATTATTTTATTTTAATTACACTCAGCATTATTTAGAACTTTAATGTGCTTTATAATTAATTTATTTATTCTTGGATGCAACAAATTCCATGGAAATCTCACATACCAAACAGTTCTCAAATGTATGTAAATATTACGACCAATACACATACTGATTTACATCTATCTTTTATATTCATATCCGAAACATCGGACATTCATAATATTTTTAAAAGACTGAATTCTGATGATTAATATATTAAATATATATTTCATAATAATAATGTGAATTGTTCTGATTTATTAACATATTTTGCTTTTAATGTACCTACAGACATACAACCCTTTTACGACCCAAAAAATATAAAACAAAGGCCGCAAAAAATTCATTTGTCAGTAGAATCACAAATCACAAACCAATTGTTGCAATGTTTATTGTTAAACAAAAACTTGAAATAATTAATCCATAAAATCAAAATCAACAAACAATGCAAAAATAAACACACGCATATATACTAATACATACACACATACACACAATACATACATTTACGACATTTAATTAATTTTATAGATATTACTGTAAGCAATTAATAGATGTACGGAGCAGACATTTTTCAACTGTTTAAATCATTTTTTTGTAAAACATGTTTTCATGAATTGTAAGCTTTGATTTGAATAAACAAAAATAAAAAAAAGTTTGTAAATGTTTGTTATAAGAAAAAAATTACCGACTGCAATTTTTCCACACAGATATAATCATTAATTAAGATAAATTATAGAAGTCTATTCATGTGGGAATGTATGTATGGGAAGTGTCTATTCGGAAGAATATCATCATGTTTTTTATTGGATTTTTTTTAATTAGAAAAAATAATTAATTCCTGTAATTGTGTACAAATAAAAATATTGCAAACATAAACTGCTCTTAAAATAATTTTGGTAAAGAGTAAAAAATTGAAAATAATTTTCAGACATATTCTAGTCTATATGTCAAATATTCAGATAAATATCATTATCAAACATAATAATTTAGCTGTCCTTAGGTTTTCACGGCCGTTCAGAATCTTCTATATATAGTTTTCTGGGATATTCTGCCGTGTATATGTGACCTCTCTGGCCAACGTTTCGGATCCCATTGCAGGGTCCATCATCAGGGCTGATGAGTGAGTGTTGAAGTGTATGTCATACCAATACTTAACCTACACTTCAACACTCACTCATCACATCAGCCCTGATAATGGACCCTGCAATGGGATCCGAAACGTTGGCCAGAGAGGTCACATATACACGGTAGAATATCCCAGAAAACTATACACAGAATAATTTAGCTGTCTGTCCATCTGTCCATCCGTATCTGTTCTTCTGTCTGTCTGTCCTTCCATAACTTCGCGTAACGTCCGTAATTTCCTTCAAATTCATGGTTAAAAAACAAGTTGATCGACTGGAGACGGGGCTTCAACCCCGGACCAGCAAGTCCGAACTGGGCCCTTAACGCATGTTGATACCGCCGCCTCACCGTGGAGCGTCAAAAATATAAGTACTATAAATGTATACTACGGCTTAGCAAAGGCATGAGCCAATGATCCGTCATTTTTGACGGGTTAAAGCTACTGTAAACATTAAAAATAATATTGCTTTATAATCCACATAGAAAATATGTTGTTATAGATGAATCATCTATATATACTATATCATAAAAATTACTAATTTCCTAGTCCTTTCAAATATTTGAAAGAAGAGAAGTAAAATTACATAATATATTGGTACAACTGACAAAAATTGTCTTTTGTTCTCACGGTGTATTTGATGAACGTTTCATCGTGTAAATTGATCGCTTAAGCCAGCTATTACACGTCATAAGCCATGTAGCCACCCTATAAATACTTCCATACACGTTTTCCATATAAATCGCTTTGTCTTACTGAGAATTCTGTAATTTACCTTAATTAACAACAGTACTAATCAGTTGCATAAATTTTAACACGCAATTTAAAATGATTGAAAAGATATGCATATTTTTGAGATCATCTATAATAATTTGCAGCACTTACATATTAACATTTAACTATTTTTGTAGTCAAATTACATTCGTATTTTTTTGACCCTGTTTATACAATATATTAAACCTTAAGCCCGATTCCATCCCTGAAAAGGCCCCAACGAATTTCACAATACAGTTATAATTTGATCTAGGATAAAACTTCAATCTTTTGTATAGCTCACGGAGGAATTTTTAATGAACCTGAATATGTTATGTTATTTATGTGATGAATATATTTCAAAGAGAATAAAGAAAAATATAAAGGGAGTAAAAATATAAAATGTAGCAACATAATAGAAAAGTTTACATGAGAAAACATTTTCAACCATACGGTAAAAACTTAAAACTATTCCTTTTTCTAAGGGTCTTCTAAGAAGACTTTGAAACATCCATTCCCCATAGAATAAAATGAATTTCGTAATTCACAAAGATTTGGGAAGATTTTAATAAAGATAAAAAAACTTATATCGTAACTTCAATCAATTATGTTTAACAAGAACCTTTTAAAATATTTTATTACTCCAGCCTGAAATGGCTGTAGAATAGGCGTCTTTGTGAATGCTAAGAGAAATTTTATGAACCGAGATGAAACTAGGCTAGATGAAAAGGTTTGAATCGAGGGTAAAAAATATTCAGCGCTTTCGACTTCCGCTACATTTCAAAATGACCCTTTGTTAGGTTTTTTTTTCACCTGTTGTTGTTTTATACAATGGTCTCTTCTTGTTTATATATGAATATTTTTGTTCCAATTCTATTTAATGAGACATTTTGAAGTGTTATATTTTTCAAAAGGCATGCAACATGTCTGAAAATGTTTTGTTAAAAAACATTACATTATTACAGAACATAAATATAATGCAGGTTTAATGTAACATTTGCGATATTATATATTTTTATAATTACTAAGTATATTAGAAGCCATTGATTTTAACCTGTTAGTTGCCGCAACATTTGTCAAGCTTGCATGCGAAGATATATGAATGTGGATGAGACAAGAACTGTGTGTCAGGACAGAAGAGTGTGGCGCTCTATCCTCTCTGCCTACTCCCACGGGAAAACGGTATGATTGTATGTAAGAAAGTAAGTAATAAGTATAAGGATATAATGTATCCTGATGAAGGGATCAAAAAAGGGACCAAAAATTAAAAAACAAATATCCAAGTATAGATAACAAAATAAAAATAAATAATTCAGTACAAATATGTTAACAAATTTAAAAGATAATTATATGTAAAAAGGACCTGGTTATTTATCATATTCATTATCATCATCATCTTCATCCTCTTATCATAGAAGTATCGGAGGCCCAAAGACTCGACAAGATTTTTCCATATTCCCATGTCTTGCGCTGCTTCTGCATGAGTCAATCAGTCTAGACCCATTCTGTTTTCATACACATTTTTCTGTTACTTCTCCCAGCTTAATCTGGGCGTCTAGCCGCCTTATTTTAGGGATTGCCAGGAGGAATATCTTCGTATTCGTTCCTCTGGCATTCTTAGCACGTGTCCAAGCCACCTTATTTGTGATTTTTCTATGTTTAGGAGTAGGGGCTCCATTATAATATTAAATATACCTTTTTACAGCACTTCTTCTTATTTAAAAAAATTTCTAACTGTTATCCTGTAAGGTTTGTAAACCCTTATTAATATTTTGATATGATTTGAATGATCTATTTCCAAAATTTGATTAGAAAATTTGAAATAATTATTGCTACTTAGATAAATTATTTATTAATGAAGTTTTTTATTAATAAACCTAGATTTATTTTTATTTTGTTATTATCTAAATGTTTGAACATAAAAAATAATTGACAAAAATAAACATGTTTACAACATTTTATTCATTTATTCATGAATCTCTATTCTTTATTTATGAAAATACATTTTCAAATATAGATTTATCAATTAGAAACATATAGAGAAAAAAATCTGTCATTCGAAAAAATATTTTGTAAGTACTGTGTGCATTCATCGATTTTTTCCTTGCGATACCAATTTCGCGAACGTGGGGTATAAAAGCAATCCAAAAAATTTCATGCAGTATTAAAGTTTACTAATTTATAATATTTTTTAAGAATTCAAGATTTTATAGGAAATACAGGAAACATGATTTTGGAATACACGCATAAAATCTAGAATTTAGGACATTTTAAATAATTATTCCTCGGTGACAGCATAAAAACATTATTTTATTTTTTGGATATTGCTGCTTTTTCTTTTATACTCCACGTATATACTTGTAATAGATCTAAGGAACATTTGTCGCGAGGCATGAAAGAGACAGAGTGTGAAAGAGAGAGCGAATATTTATAAGGTCGCGCGCCCGTAGAGAGAGCTTTTTGACATCTGGAGACGATCGCTGTAGACTTGTATAAGATTGCACTATCACTGCTAGGCGAACTGTATTGTTACCCAAAATAAAGATCATACCAGCATATTTTATTGAAGAACCCAGACATCACAAAACCTATGTGGGGTATAAAAGAAAGAAGAGAAAAATTAAAGAAAAACTAAGTAGGTACTTCCTTTATTTACTATCGCTGGAATATATCCGCTGGTCACACTGCGTTGCGGTTTATCGCTATTAACGTCGCATTAGTAAAACCGCAACATGACCGAAATGGCCCAGCGCGTCGCTCTTGCCTTTATAGATAAATAAATGTCTTTCTCGATCTTTCGAGATTTTACAATAACTGCCTAGTCGTAACGAGATTCATGTGGTTCTTCCTAAAACTTTCTAGCATCTTCTGATCTCCGCGCAAAGAGTTTAGAGTGCTATTAAATCGTTTATTATGATTCAATCAATGTATCCTAAAAAAATTGAAAACTGTATGTATTCACATTATTATTTTAGCTCTGAAATACAAAACATTTAATTAAATATCAATACACTAAACTTCAAGCATTTTCTAGGACACCCTTAGTATATTTAATAAAATATGAGTACTGTTATAAAACGCAATTGCTCGGAAAAAAATTAATCTGAAACAATTTTGCAAAAAATCATGTTTGAAATTTCCCAAGGAACAAGATTTTCTTTCCCTAATTCCTAAGCGCATTTTGGCTTTAAATACTTCAAAGGGATGTATTTCCACATTCCGCGGAACTCGCAGAATTGTAGATTTCGAGCGCTTTTTGGAGCTTATTTGATATTCCGAATGATGAAGCTTTCGATTGATTGTTCTTCCACCATGCCCTAGGGACACATTTACAAAAGCTCGTGTATTTGGATATTCATCTAAATTTTGTTGCATGTTTTACATCCATTTCCGCTCAATTTTATGTGATACTGTTTACACTACATATATTTGAACACGCGATGAGCTAAGTTATTTCAGAATACATATTATATATATATATACACCCAACCACAGAGAATTGTACAGATATAAACAGAGGGATTGGGTCAAAGCGGAAATATGTCCCCCTTACGTATATTTAAGATACATTTTTTAATTCTTGCGCAATGAAATCCACCAGTAAATAACATGTACTTTTTAATATATACTTTTTTTTTAATTTCTCTTCAAACAGAACCTTTTCAAGTAATAATATATTTTTGTTACTAAGCGCGACTAAGGGCCGGTTGTTTCAAGTTGGATTAAAGTAAGCGTTCTTTTAATGCATAGATTTTTACTTTCTCCACCAATCAGACGATCCGTTTTCGTAAAAATCTATGCTTTTGTCGACCGCTTACTTTGATCGAACTTGAAACAACCGGGCCTTATTGAGTTTCTTTTTAAGAGTGTTAGGTTAAGTTAGGTTAGGTTAGGTTAGGTTAGGTAAGGTGCACAGACTCTTTTTTTTACACGATTTTGAAATAAAACATTCCACAAAAAAGTAAGAATACTAAATGTTCCCTTGAAATATTTGTTCTTACGCGTATCCCACAATTAATTTATAATTAAACACAACATATAGGATTTTTTTTCTTTGACCGCTTTGTATAACTCTTTGACGCATGGTTGATAACATTCTGTATTTAGGTTAGTTATTGCTTAAAACTGATGATGAGATGACTGCTAATCTCGAAACTATATTAGTGAAAAAATAATATAATAAACAAAATAACATAAATACTAGACCAAATAACGTTACACAATAATAAAAAGTGATTTGTTTTCTAGAATAGTAATGGATAGTTAAGTTGCGTCCGTCCTGATGTAGATACGGTGGCAAAGAGTAATAATTTCAATTGAATATATTATTCTACATATTGGGTTTATGTATACGCTTACATTCTTTTATTTAAAAAAATTATATTGACTAATCAATAACGCATTATATATAATGCATTTATTCTGGCTGTTTTTTCCATTCCATGTTTTGGTGGTAAAGAAGTCGCCAAGGTAATATTAAAGAAGATTCCTCGGATTTTGGATTCTACCGGTTCCATTATTGGAAACACATAATGTCTTATCTTGATTGAAATCCCTCCCTTTCTTTTTCAGCGGCATTTTGGAGAATAGCCAAAAATCATACGGAGCCATGTCAGGAAAGTTGTGAGCATGACGAACCAGGAGAATGCTGTGTGTTTTATCAAGAAAGCCTAAATCAAATATGTTAAATATGCGTGTACAATGCCGTGATGGAGCTGCTCCAAAGTTAGCAGCTTCGGTACCAATTTTTCGGATACTCTGTTCATACCTAAATCCGGTCAAAACTGAATATACCTTATTCGGAAGTCTTCGAACTGTGACAATGGTTCGCTGGTCACTAAAATGCGGCCATCTTTGAAGCAGTGGTACAACTCTTTTATCCGTGAGATGCTCATAGCATCGGTCCGCAAGTCTATGGGCTCTTTCAGAGTAAGGGCGGGTGCGGACGCTGGCGCGGGTGCGTGTAGTTCAAATGTACCTACACGCCTCTCGCCTTCACAGTGCTCGACCGCGGGCGCGTCTGCATAGGGGCGGGCGCGGGCGCAGGTAGCGCTCCTAGCGCGCGGCCGATTCTGTTGGCCCAATCCGCCTGTATCTTTCACACTGCCCGAGCGTCTGGCGGTGGCCAAAGCGTCTGGTTCTAAACGTTTTTGATCCACACGCCACAACATGGAAATCGGTGCGGAAGAATTTATATCCGCAGTGCAACATCGCACTGCTATTTGGCAAAGCAAACACCCACAACACTTCAATAGAGCCGCCAAGTAAATTAATTAAAGTAATAAAAAATCGAATGTAATTTTTTTACCTATAAATTATGTTTTTTTTTATATAAAATATTTTTAAAAATTTACCTCTATTTTTTTTACCTATAAATTATATTACCCAAAAAACTATAAAAAGCTGGTAAGGTACTTACTACTTTAACGCCCGTGAAGCATTTTTTGTGAAATATTCGCGCGACTTGCGACATACGGGCAGCTATTATACAAATAATTATACATATCTCTAAAATTAATCATCCTATTTAGGTAAAATTAGAAGTTTTATCAAAATAAAAGATTATTTACAATTAACAAAAACTTTATTTGTAGTCTTTCACATTTTATATAATTACACATTAAAGTTAAAGAATAAAAATATTAAATTCAAACATTTTCATTTTTTCATTTTCAAACATTTAGCCAACTTCACATAATTTACTTCCCATTTGAAAAATGAATTTTCCATTAATAAAACCAAGTCTTCATCCATCTTTCTACGTACAGTAGCCGGCAAACATCTTGAAATTCTACGGCGTAGTGGGGGGAAGTTTGCGCATCTACCTTTCCACTAACGAGACCCAAATTTCGTCTTCTGCGCATTCCCCCACCACGTCAAAGAATTTCAAGAAGTTTGCCGGCAATTGTAAGTATCGCGAAGTTTGAGAAGCATACATATTAGACTCTCAGCCGCTTCGGCACTGTGAACATGGTGACGCCAGAGCCAGCGCGAGCGCACACGCACCCGCTCCCGCCTGTGCACTCTGAATAAGCACTATGGGATCTTGCGAATGGTTTCCACTTGAGTATCGGCAAATATTTTGAAAAATTAAATGCAACGTCGCTGCTCAAGTCGTTCTGTCGTTTCACAAAAAATGACAATTCGACTGGACAAAATGACTACTCTTCTGCACTCAGAGCGTGACTGCCAGCGACTAACGATTTATGCGGATGGGAAATTCACGCATACGCAAGAATACACGTTGACGTATAATAAAAAGACACGTTATTCCCATACTATCCTGATTTCAAATGCAGAAAAATCTGGTAATTTGAATTCACGGTGACTAAAATAACATACTCATTCTTACAATAGTGTATGATACTCTATTCCTTTTTCCCCGGGACTCTTTTTTCGGCGTGCCGTCGCGTCCAATCATAAAGAAAATCCGTTCGATAACGAATGCAAGTAAGGCAATTACCTTCTTTTTGACTTGCCACGATTTCACGCTTGTAACGTATGTACAGATTATTATATCATTGACTATACATCTCAGCCAATGGACAAATCCCGCACTTCATTTGTTTGGACGAAAAAAAGATTCGATTTTATTCTTATTATTTTTTATTCTTCTTTATAAGTATAAAAAAAAATTCCTAATGTAATGTATTAAAAAAAAAATTTAAAGCATTCTGTGATATCACACACGTGTGCACACAAACTGCGTACGAAGGTTTGCAAGATTTTTATTATTTTTTTAAATATATACAGATAAATAAATAAAAAATGAAATAAAATAATTTGAACACACTGCACGTGTTTAAAAATAAATGTTATGAAAATGTTCATTTTTCAATACATCGCCATAACTACGATTCTAGTATTCAACTGACGTAGCACAACTATGACAGTTATATCCGACGTAATGGATCCTCATAAATTTCTGAAGAGTTGGAGAATGCATCACCAGCGTTCAGGCAACTGAAGTATAAATGGGTTTGTAAATACCGTGTTTGTCCGGGATCCGTAGCTCCAGCCAGGATTACAAGAGCCTCCATCAGTGAAATCGATTTGCATGCTAATTCATCTCCACCAGTTGAAATCACGCGCTAAACTGTATGCGTAAGTCGGGCGTATCTGCAATGTGAGAGGAATAAATATCCCCGCATTGCGAGTGTGAAGGACTCCAGGATTAAAAATAAGCACTACGATACTCCCTAAAAAACTCGATTTCAAGTTTTACGATAGGATTTTATTAGTTTTATTGAAATAAAACAGATACAACATTTATTGGTAGATACGTAACATGATATAGTAAATAAATAATAACAAATTATTTGTATCTTATTTTGGATGACGCCAAGTATACAAATATTTATACAAAAGTTTTACGAAAAAAAAAAATTTAATTACAAAAAAGAAATTAAAAAATTGTTTTGAAAATATTTTCTTTACTGACATACGCGTGACAGAATAAATAACATCACAATAATGTTTTTCCAATTTTATATAAATAACTTCCCCGAAAGATTTCCTATAAGATAACAGTTTAGACAAACAATAATTTTCCTTATGAATGGAAAATTTTCGGATGAATCATTAGGAAGAAAATTTATTATTTCGGAGGTTTAAACTACTGACTTATTATGCATATACACTGTAGAGGGGTATATATGTGGTATAAACACGGACAAGATTTTGTTATTATTATACAAAATTACCTTATGTTTTGAAATAAAACTAGGAAGAAATCAGCAAACGTTAAAGGAACGTAAGAACATTGAAAGTTACAAAAGTACACGTAAAAAAATTAATTCATGTAATTAACATGTTACATTTTTCATAGAATATTTAATATTGAAAAAATTCGTGTTACAAAATGTTACATTTACTGCATGATAACTTTTGCTGTAAAAATTATTCATTTTACCTAATTAAAATGAAACAGCTTTTTTTCAATTTTGTACGTTGAAAAAAAAATGAGGACACGATTTCAGACATTCAAATTGGCTCTAGTAAATGGTTTTCTATGAAAGTTTTACAAAATCCGCTGCAGAACCTAAGCATAAATGTGAAACTCGCGACAGCGTGTTAATTACAAAGTAAAATGAAAATGTTCTTATGTTTTTTTCCTTTTCGTGATAATTCAACTCGCCATTGTACGTGTGGTCTAATTAATTTTTAAACCCCCAAAGCTCCCAAGAGTTCCGGGAACGCTCCATCCAATTAAAATATTTCACCAGTAAAAGAAAAAAACTTTTATTACGTTCGTAAACCTTGCCCTCTCACCGGTTACCAGTGTTATTTTCGCTGTTAGAAAAATACAATAAAATTTGTCATCTTTGAGGCATTTCTTTGGCGTGAGGCGTTGTTTCTGACTTCTTTAATAATTACTTACAGGATTGGGCATGGAAAATAATACCACTCTCTTCCATTTTGACTCTTTCAAACATACTAGGTTTGTTAAAAAACACTAAAAAACACAAAACTAAAAAATACAAAATAAAATAAAATGAAAAAAAACGCTTGGCAGATTAGTGCTCATCCACGCAGCAGAGACACGGGTACTTACCAAGAATATTGAGCAAAGCACCACCTTTAAAAGGCTGTCACTGAACATTAGTACTCTAAATATTTCATGTTAATTTTTATCTCTTTATTTTTTTTGACCTAGAAATCGAAAAATTGTCTTTTTGCCGCAATCGTTTTCCCTTTATAATAATTTTTCTTTATTATAAATAAAGAGAATTTCATGTTTCTTATAAATTGATAAATAATTTTGATGAATATTGTGTTAATATATAAGTGAAGAACGATAGACGATTTTTATTTTAAATTTTTCTTTATACCTAAGACAGTCTTGATTATTATAATATCCATCACTTGCTTGTGTTCCGTAGATAAAATACAATCCTACACATAAAAAATAATCATGCAGAATGAACCCTGAAGAAAATAAAGTCACTCCACACCACTCTTCCGGACATCCTTCCACAAACTTTTTTTCACAAAAAAAAAACAAAAAAAAAAACACAAACCACAAACAACTACCCGGGCAAAGCCAAGAATGGACCGCAAGTCTATTCTATGAAATTTGGAAATATATCAACTGGGTAATATCTTAAAATAGTTAAATAATTTTTTTGTTTATCACAGAATTTCTGTCTGGCATTAAAAAATTATTTTAAAATATAAAAGATATATATTATAAGACGAGCGTACCTGCTAGAGATACTTCAGCCTCTCTTAACCACTTGGTTTTGTAGAATGGTTTAAGAAGATGTTAAAATTAATGCAATTCTTGCAACAAAATTCGATTCGCGCGTTGCAATAAAACAAAACAATTCAAAAAATTTCTCACGATAAAATCAAAAACCAAATTGATTTCTCGTTAATAGAATCAATTAATAAAACAGTTTTCCCATATTTCCTGATAATTGAAAAAAAGATTTTTTTTCTTTTAAATTACAAAACCTTTCTAACTTCTAAATTATTACAAAGCACGCCCGCGGATGATGAAGGAAGATTTTCAATTACTTTTCTTTGGAATTCGTTATTTTTGTTTTGCGTACCGAGGAATGAGAAATTTTCTCATCCAAATCAATTACAGTATCGGAAATTGCTAATTTTAAAGAAAGTCTCCAAAGTATTCGTTATTTAAGAACTTCGTTGTTTAAAGTTTTATTCTTTATTTATTAAAAGACTTAAGTAGGTACATAAGAACATACTTTTATGTACTAACGAATCGCCGTTAAATTCGAAAACTTATTAAGTGTAGAAGTTGATTTGGTAACTTTAAAATAATACAGGCCAAATTAATAGTAAGTACCTAAAATTTTGTTTCTGAAAATTAAAAAATTATGTTTTCAATAATATTTATCTTACAAATACAAGACTGGAAAGAAAAGGCACGTAATAGAAATGTAGTTTATTTAAATTGCTTATATTTTACAAACAACAATATAAATTTGTAAAATATAAGCAATTTGAATGAATATTTTAAAGATAAGCAATTTATCTATAATTTGTATAGATGAATTGCCTACCTTCAAAATTAAACTTCACAATCTCAATGATAATTTTTTAAATAAATACAGTACACTAGACTTGATTTTTGCATCCACTTGCATTTACTCAGGCTTTGTGAAAGTAATTTTTGATTACTCCTATAATATTTTTCAACTTCAATTTATTATCTGTTTAATTAATTCTTCTTTATTCTACGGGCATTTATATAAAAAAAACACGTTATATGATATCATATGGCATTTTTTGTCATTAAAATTTATTTCTTGTCTTTGAAATTCTAATTTTGGATCATTGGCATAATATATGGATAGACTATTGATGCATCTACCTACATAAATACTTGAAAATGACGCGCAAACCTTTGTAATTGGTTACACTCAATGTTGCGTTTTTTTTTATATTTAATATTAAACCTCAAGTAATAAAAAGTACCTAATACCAATTAAACCACCGTCCAAAGAGTACACGCTGATTCCCGCCTCGCCGACATGTTTTATTCGCAACTAGCGGTAACGTTCCACATACGTTACCGCGTCCATTCAAATGGATGCGATAATGTATCCATTCAAATGGATACGGTAACGTATCCATTCAAATGGATATGATAACGTATCCATTTGTATTCAACTTCAATTCTTCTTGGAGGAATTTTATCTCCATCTATTTACTATTTCCAAGCGTGATTACTACTGCTTCCAGCATCACAGAGAGATCTTTCGTACATCTGAGAGGTCACTTGATAGTGGTCATGCGATGATCACCGCTGAGCGGACAGTGGACCCAGGTTTGTGGCCGACGCGGTCAGACCTGTCGACATGTAACATGCGAAGGGTGTACAAGTACTCCTGCTTTTGAGGAACTCAAGTATAACATCGTTATTGCAAGTGTCCACATGAACTTGTGAACACATTGACTGCTGAATGATTTTCTTCATGACGAAGTCGGTGGTACAAATGTATTCAATATTTAAAAATCTTATGATATTTATTGCAGGGATAATTTTTGCATTTTCATTTAAACTCATAAACCAGGTGGCAAACACCACCATAAATATAACACTAAATTACTACACACGAAGCGCGCTTACACTCACTCGAAAATATATCTTGTCGATATTACACCAAATTTTTCTTTTGAAAAATGATCATATGCGCCCCTTATCTAATTTAGATATTTGAACATTATGTGTGTACGAACTACACATCTAAATCTGGTAGTAAATGTCTATCTTTCGTTTTTGTGTTGTTATCAACATGATATAAAATAATAACTGATGAAAAATGAAACATGATAATTTCGTTTGTCTGTCTGTCTATCCGTCTGTTCGTAACTTCCTGTAACGTGCGTAATTTAATTTAAATTTACGGCTAAAAAACTAAATTACATGGCTGGATGTAGAGCTCGAACCTCGGACGCGCAAATGCCGGCGCGGCATTCTAGGACATTGCTAACCATGCCTCTGCGTGGGTTACGGCTAGTTTTTTTTTATAAAAGTATATAGATAATCCATAGAGAACTACTATTTGGTTTTTTCATTGAGATAAAGTATAGAAGTCTCACAGTCGCACGAAGCTACTTACATGAGAAACGTTTAAGGAAGTCTTATGCAATGGCCCGAGGCCTACAACCTGTATATTATTATTACTAGGCTTACAAAGCGCTTTGAGCAGAATTTCTCAAAGGAGTTGAAGCATAAATACTAACTTATTCTTCTTTATCCATGATCTGACCTGAAATATGTATTTCTCTGTTAACATTCCAAATAAAATAGACCATCCGATAAATGTTTGTAGTAGTCCGTTTTATTATTTTGTCCAGTAACCAAAAATTAAATAATGAATTCAAGAATCTTTGGTTAAAAAAAAATTGAGAAGTTTAGCTTTAAGAAATTTCTCGTAGGTCAGGGCATTCAGAGCAAAAATAAATTGAATCTTTATTTTTGTGCTCGTTCTAGCGAAATTTGCCCTATTTTATTTTTATCCGGTTACTGCCTTTAGTTCAAAATCTAGGAAAGTGTGCTTCCATCAATAGCCAACGTAAGTGTGTTTGACTGTTTCACTATGAGATTCCTGTCTTTCAGTAGTTCTCAGAGATTTTCTCTAGATCGCTGGTGATATTGGTTGATCCATTTTTATGTAATATTTGTGTATGAAAAAAATATTAAAAATATTTTTTAATGAGCCTTATGTAATACTGCAATACTCAGCCTCGGTACCAATACATTTGTGTCAATTTAAAAAGATTCAATTCATATTCTCTAAAAATATATCTAAATCAATGTAGTATACTCAAATAACCATTGAATTATAATATTCAATATTAAGGAATTATTGTCAATCTACGAAAATGGGAAAACGCATTCGGCTTGAAAAGATAACATTAGCATAAAAATGTAAAAAAAAGGCCAAAATTTCGATGTAAATGAACTTTATTTTATTTAATTTAAAATAATATTAAATGCTTCATGAAACCTAAATTTAAACCGTTAAGTAATTTCGTTGGTATAAAATGAGTTTATATTATAGTATATATCACACACAGTGTATTTTACATAAAAACTTGTACTGAAAAATGTTGAGACCAACCGAAACTAGTTAACGAATGTATATGTGGTTTAAAACTTAGTATTTTAATTTATTTTTAATTTAATATAATGTCAAGCCATATATTGTTTTCTTGCTTTGAACATTTTAATTTTAACGAAAAATAACAAAATGACCCAAATATAAGAAATGTATTGTCTGGCACTTACTGACTCAACGAATGCTTGTGCTTTCGGGGCTGATCGTATTTACCGTTCGGGTGCCGGAGCGCAGATCTGCGCGAAAACTATTGTACCCTCTATGTGCCGGAGCGCAGATCTGCGAGAAATCTTTTGTACCATCTATGTGCCGGAGCGTAGATCTGCGAGAAAACTTTTGTACCCTCTATGTGCCGGAGCGCAGATCTGCGAGAAAACTTTTGTACCCTCTATGTGCCGATGCGCAGATCTGCGAAAAATCTTTTGTACCCTCTATGTGCCGGAGCGCAGATCTGAGAGAAATCTTTTGTACCCTCTATGTGCCGGAGCGTAGATCTGCGAGAAAACTTTTGTACCCTCTATGTGCCGGAGCGCAGATCTGCGAGAAAACTTTTGTACCCTCTATGTGCCGGAGCGCAGATCTGCGAGAAATCTTTTGTACCCTCTATGTGCCGGAGCGCAGGTCGCGAGATCTTTTGTCCCCTCTATGTGCCGTAGCGCAGATCTGCGAGAAATCTTTTGTACCCTCTATGTGCCGGAGCGCAGATCTGCGAGAAATCTTTTGTACCCTCTATGTGCCGGAGCGCAGATCTGCGAGAAAACTTTTGTACCCTCTATGTGCCGGAGCGCAGATCTGCGAGAAAACTTTTGTACCCTCTATGTGCCGGAGCGCAGATCTGCGAGAAAACTTTTGTACCCTCTATGTGCCGGAGCGCAAATCTGCGAGAAATCTTTTGTACCCTCTATGTGCCGGAGCGCAGATCTGCGAGAAATCTTTTGTACCCTCTATGTGCCGGAGCGCAGACCTGCGAGAAATCTTTTGTACCCTCTATGTGCCGGAGCGCAGATCTGCGAGAAATCTTTTGTACCCTCTATGTGCCGGAGCGCAGATCTATTTTATCTGCGTTTATGAGTTTTTAAAACTTATTGTTGGTTGTATCTGAAGTTTTTGAATGAATGAACAAGTTCTATTTGTCAAGTAACATCATTTACCGCGCAAACCGGACGAAAATCATTCCAAATGTCGTCTTCAAACCGCGCATTAATTGTGTTATTTATCTGTTAAAAAAAGTGTTATTTTTAAACAAAAAAGTATTAAAATTAAGTATTTTTATATTCTTTGATATATTTAGATTGAAAATATTGAAAACATTTTATGTGTTATTGCTTCCATGGTTTTATTTGATAAACATGTGCGTTC